>CM017555.1:56615890-56696444 GCA_007844125.1 Sinonovacula constricta
TACAGCCAAAAAACTCTATGCCGATAACTTATACTGCGTAGTTACACTACATGTGTGTCGATTACATATACATCCTAATAAGCATATATGCTGATAACTTATACTGCGTAGTAGCACTATGTCGATAGCATTTACTGTCTAACAACTTTTTGTCGATAACACATACGACTTGGTGCCGGTATATTCTCTGACCTAATGTCTACATGTCAACAGTTTTTATGGCCGTATTAAACGATATGTACGCGGTTTGTTATATCGCACCAAAACATTACGTCCATTGGTTGAAGCCTATACATGTACATGTATATGCACTATATTTTTGTTGCTGTTGTTTCCTTAAACCAGTTGGCAAATGTTTGGTACATGTGCAGATAGTCACGAAACATGAAAGAAACGAATGCTTTTGAGTGCTTTTACATCTATTATGAAAAGGTTAAAAAAACAAAAACACTTAAATAAAGTATTTAAAACGACACATTTCATTTAATGTTTATTACTTGATTGCTTAAATGTACAAGAAAAAACTTTAGAAAGATCAATCCAAATTATTGTGTATAAAACTTGACGTCAACTATACTCTATTCAGCTAATAAACAGATACGTTATAGATTAGCGCTCTTTACAGTAATAGAGTAGGTACAAAGCTGAAGGTATGGTAAGTTTTGTGTTAGTGGTTGTTGTGGCCATTTTTTAGTTGTTTGTGGATGTTTGTTTATCTTTGCTATTGTATACTTTCTTTGCTTTTGTTTTGAGCAGAGTGTAATTAGTCTCTTTGCTTTTTATAAATATTTGTACACTATCATTGGCACATCCATTAATACTAATAATCGATTGGTGTCATCGGCACTTATTTAATCTCTTCCCCTTTCACCAAACTTTCATACTTTTACATCTGCTTAAAAAAACTTGTTTCCATTTCCTTATTAAATGTATAATGTAGCTTTAAGTACTAGTTTGTATCACCATTGGCTGTTTATAACAATACTGTTATCACTTTGTAACTTCTTCCACCTATTGAATGTATAAACATCTTGATATTATAAATAACTATTCTATATTTCCAGCTTTCATGTTATAAGTCTGGGATTTTAGCTTTCTAGATACATGTAACATGAAGTTAACTGATAAGCTTAATTAAAAATATTTTGGTATTTATGTATTCAATTAAGAAAGTAAAGAGCAAAATATTTAGATATGTCTACAACAAGTGAGCAACAACATTTTACAGTTGTATTAAAATGTTGTATTATTTAAAAACAACAACTGAAAAGTTAATTTGTATGTGTAGCATGGAACACCATTTGGTCTGCTGCCCAGAAAGTGTCTACAAGACAAGTGGTTGTGCCTTAGAAGAAGAACATGCTAATACATTGTAAGCAACAATTAAGTAAAATTTCTATTCTGTCGTCCTTTATTGACAACAATATGCCAGTTATAATAATATATAATGACTACACTAGCTTACATTCACTTTAACTAGTTTCTGTGTGTACTGTAATCACAATGACCTATATTGAACCATGTTCTCTTAAGAATACAGCCAGACTCTCAATATCTTTTTTTCTAATAAGGTCATTATTCACCAACTATTCTTAGGTAAGCTCAAGTCATGTATTTCAATCCACATTAACTTCATTATGTATTTATGTCTGCATTTTTGCATGACCTTCTAATTTTGCAATTTTGAGCTTAAAATCACAATGAAACATCATAAATAAGTTTACTTTTGTTCTTACGAAAATTGTGAGTTGGGCTTAAAGGTCATGACTTAGGCTTAAGAATGGTTGGTGATTACGGGTCTATGTATATGCCTAATGCTCCACATAAGGAACTTTTTGACTAGAATATAAACAATTCAAATGAATAATATAGTTTTATCAAAATCCTCGTTATTTTTATAATGAATATTTATTAATGTATTACAAATACAAACAAACACAATCAAGTTAGAAGCGCAAAACGGCTGAGTCAATTGTTATGCATGTTTCTAATTTCACAATGTATGCAATTTATATTTAGAACCGTTTGCTGTATCCCCAATATTTCTGTCCTGTATGTCCTGTATTCCTTTGTTCACGTCCTGTATCCACATGCCCATAACCCCACGTTTATGTCATTTATCCCCAATGTCCATGTCCTGTAAAACATGCCCATAACCTCACGTTTATTTCATTTATCGCCAAGGTCCATGTCCTGTAAAACATGCCCATAACCCCACGTTTATGTCATTTATCCCCAATGTCCATGTCCTGTAAAACCATGTCTAAAACCTCACGTTTATGTATTGTATCCCCCATGTCCATGCCCTTTATAACCATGCCCATAACCCAACGTTTATGTCCTGTATCCCCATGTCCATGTCCTGTATAACCATGCCCATAACCCCACGTTTATGTCCTTTATCACCCAATGCCCATGCCCTGTATACCCATGTCCATGTCCATGTCCTGTATAACCATGCCCATAACCCCACGTTTATGTCCTTTATCGCCCATGTCCATGCCCTGTATACCCATGTCCATGTCCTGTATAACCATGCCCATAACCCCACGTTTATGTCCTTTATCGCCCATGTCCATGCCCTGTATACCCATGTCCATGTCCTGTATAACCATGCCCATAACCCAACGTTTATGTCCTGTATCCCCATGTCCATGTCCTGTATCCCCATGCCCATAACCCCACGTTTATGTCCTTTATCACCCAATGCCCATGCCCTGTATACCCATGTCCATGTCCATGTCCTGTATAACCATGCCCATAACCCCACGTTTATGTCCTTTATCCCCATGTCCATGCCCTGTATACCCATGTCCATGTCCTTTTTAACCATGCCCATAACCCCACGTTTATGTCCTTTATCGCCCATGTCCATGCCCTGTATACCCATGTCCATGTCCTGTATAACCATGCCCATAACCCAACGTTTATGTCCTGTATCCCCATGTCCATGTCCTGTATCCCCATGCCCATAACCCCACGTTTATGTCCTTTATCCCCCATGTCCATGCCCTGTATACCCATGTCCATGTCCTGTATAACCATGTCCGTAACTTCACGTTAATGTCCTGTATCCCCATGTCCATGCCCTGTATACCCATGCCCATAACCCCACGTTTATGTCCTTTATCCCCCATGTCCATGTCCTGTATCCCAATGTCCATGTCCTGTATACCCATGCCCACAACCCCACGTTTATGTCCTTTATCCCCTGTGACCATGTTTTGTATGCCCATGTCCATAACCCCACGTTTATGTCCTGTATCTCCCCATGTCCATGTCCTGTATACCCATGCCCATAACCCAACGTTTTGTGTCCTGTATCCCCCATGTCCATGTCCTGTTTAACCATGCCCACAACCCCACGTTTATGTCCTGTATCCCCCATGTTCATGTCCTGTTTAACCATGTCCACAACCCCACGCTTATGTCCTGTATCCCCTTTGTCCTGTTTAACCATGCCCACAACCCCACGTTTATGTCCTTTATCACCCATATCCATGTCCTGTATACCCATGCCCATAACCCCACGTTTATGTCCTTTATCCCCCATGTCCATGTCATGTATACCTATGCCCATAACCCCACGTTTATGTCCTTTATCCCCCATATCCATGTCCTGTATACCTATGCCCATAACCCCACATTTATGTTCTTTATCCTCCATATCCATGTCCTGTATACCTATGCCCATAACCCCACATTTATGTTCTTTATCCTCCATATCCATGTCCTGTATACCTATGCCCATAACCCCACATTTATGTTCTTTATCCTCCATGCCAATGTCCTGTATCCCCATGTCCATAACCCCACGTTTATGTCCTGTATCCCCCATGTCCATGTCCTGTATACCCATGCCCATAACCCAACGTTTTATGTCCTGTATCCACCCATGTCCATGTCCTGTATAATCATCCCATAATCCCACGTTTATTTTCAAATATATTACTGTAAAAATAATAATAATAATACTTTATAATAATAATAATCCTTAAATTTCTTACACATAAATTACACGGCAAATTATGAATATAATGTGATTATTTAAAGATTTTAATAAAGATTCAGGAACATTCATTTAGACAGGTATGGTGGCATAGAGGTGACATGCACTACTCTTTTTTTATCTCGTTCCCACGACTTACTTGGAACGAGATACTAAGTCGTGGGAACGAGATAATAAGTCGTGGGAACGAGATACGTAAGTTGTGGGAACGAGAAAGTTAGCCAATCAAATTGCTTGTTTTATTCATGCATGATTCGGTTCAAAGATGGCCGATGACAGAGAAAGTCTTATGAAGTTTTACTTTGAAACTGATAAAAGGCTCTCTGTCAGACACTTACATAGAGTTTTACTAAACTGGAATGAAAGGGGATATCCGCCAATATTCTAATTACTTTTTCTTACTGTCAATACACGGATTTGTCACTTCAAATGTTAAGTTTGTTTATTGTTTATTGGGTTTATCGTCCCACCAACAGTATTTCAGTTATCTGGAGACGGTGTCCACTTGAAGCAGATATAGTGCTGCCTTCAATGTGTATAGCATGCCGTGGACACCTGGCATGATACAACACCCAGTCACATTATCCTGACACTGGGCCAACCAGTCGTGGAACTACCCTTATATTTGCTTAAGCGTTAGCAAGGGAGCTATACCACTACCATTTTAACGACTTTGGTATGTCGCGGCCCGGGATCGAACCCGGGGTCTCCCGTACCTGGAGCCGACGCTCTACTGATTGCGCTACCAGGTCCGGTTTCAAATGTTAATTTGTAAATAGCAACACTAAGCATCTTAAATACCGCTATCTTATTACATCCTAACTTTTATATATCACATTAAAATGATCACATTTCAACATTACATTTGAACAATTTCACTTTTTCCGCATATACAATTTACAAGTTACAAATCGCGGGGCGAAAATCACGAATACATTTTACATTTCTAGAATCTAATTTACAAGCTACTTATCTAGAGGCGCAAATCTCTAATGTAAAATGTACATTTCATAACACCAATTCAACATTAGGACGCAAGGGGGCGCTTCTAACACGGGAATATCCGCTATAAATAGAAAGTACAGTACTGCTTAAACTGGTCCGCGTTCGTCTGTAAAAAGATGGAAAAATCCCATTACCGAGGGCTGGGGTCGAACCCAAGACCTCCTGCCTTTGAGGTGGGTGCTCTAGCAACTGAGCTGACTCTGGGGAAAGCATACTCACTACATCAAGTACCCCCGTTGATGCAGTTCTATTCCAATGCATTGTAAAAAATCTGAACGCGAATGAGATAGTACGATCTTCTGGAAACGTCCGATACGTTGCAGAATTTTAATATATACATAAATTACTACTTTTGGCAAAATATAACGCGTTAAATTTGATCAGCTGGTAGAGCGTCGGCTTGCGGATCGGGAGGTCGGGTCAAACCAAAGATTTTAAAGTTGGTAGTAATTTCTTCCCTTCTAACGCTAAGGACTAAGGGGACAGCATTACGTCTTACTCGTCGGTGACAGTATAATAGACCGACCGGGTTCAGTCCTTGGGCACCCCATAAGTGCCCCTGTGCTATAATGATAGAAATATCGCTGCACAGTATCGGCAAAAATGCCGACAAATCCCATCCCATCCCGTTCAACTTGACGCCAAATAACGTTGGTTGTGAATAATCATTTATGATTCCTTTATATTTATAACTTATGATATTATGTTCTATTTTTAGCTTAGTGACGTCTATATTTATGTGGTGCCGCCACCTAGCGTCTGAATGTGTCATTTATTAACTTGTACATTAATAATTTGTGACTTGAGACTTGTGACTTTGAAATTAGTAACTTGTAAATTGTAAGCGAACATAAAATTTATGACTTGATAATTGTGACTTAAGATTTATAATTTCCAAAATTGTATACGAGAAATGTGAATTAGATTCATGTAAAAACGAACGTGTTTATGCAAACAAATAGCAAATTTAAGCATATGCAGTGTTGCAATATGCAAATTAGAAATTGAATATAGGCGGATATCCCCTTCCAAAGATAACAGTCAATGCTACAATACAAAAGCTGACAATAAAATTCAACATACAAGAAGCAAAATACGCAAAAATATTATGAAGAACACTATCTGGATGCAACACAATCGCCGTATCATTATGTCCTGGCCTTTTTTCCTCCTCGCATTTTAAAGATATGTTAATTAAAATGTCTAAAGGACGTTTAATTGTGCCTGATGTCAATAAACATGTTTTATAGACTAGCATATGACAGATGACAGGTAAAGTAATGTTCAATGACACTTAATATTGTAAGTTCTCTTTCTAAACGTGTGGGTACAGTATAAATATTTTTAAATACAAAATAACATTGTCCTTTAAACGTTCCACTTTATTTCTTATATACTCGAACTATGTATTATCGACGCATCTCTATTACCGACGTATTCCGAATATTTCAACATGCAAATCAACATAGAATGGCGTTGACATAGATTTCTAAAAAATAGTTGTAATAATAAAATAATTTTATGGTAAATTTTTGGTTTAGAGGTTAGTTGTCCTTTACAAATTCAAAGTTTATAAGTTGATATTGTAAAGCATACACATCATAGATAAGTCAAACTAGTACGACGATAATACAGTGGTCCATGCTACTAATTATGATGTGAATCAAGTAATACCCACCCCCCCCCTTAAACAAAAACGTTTTTCACGTAAAAAGCTGCCTCAAAATAGATGTACTTACTACGATTCGCGTTAAAAGATGAAATAATGTTTAAGACCTATTAAGACACTTCTTTATGGTAATTACATGATGAAACGTGCAAGATTCCTATCATCTTTGCTGCTTTCAATCACTTGTTTCTGTCGACAGTAATTGAGTGATAATGGGATTTGCGAAACAACCAAGGAAATGTAATCATGGAAAGAAATATTCGACACAAAATGTGTTTTCATTACAATACTTCCTATATAGATGGTTATCGATTTTTCACCAGGATGCGTGCGCACCTGTTTGTCCGCCATCTTTGTGGTAAGGTGAATCAACATATCAGTACCGTGAAAGCGCACTTTTTTTAATTGACCATTACAGGCAATGAAGACAATGATTAATTCTTGTAGTGTTGTGAACTGTCACAAAATATATAATCCGGATCAGAAATGTTTTTTTCTCATTACCAGCCGTCAGTACAAACCAAGGGGAAAGGACGAGAGAATTTTCGGACGTCATGCTTTCGCGCTTGAACAGAGCATTCATTGTAGCTAAGCGTTTTTACGTGTTGTGGATTGCCTTAAAAGTCGAAAGAAAATATGTGTGGGGAAGTTTATTATAATGTTAATTGCTATGTTGTTGTTAATTTTATTGTTATTATTAAGATACATATAATTAACAAACAATTAAGAAGTATATTGCTTATTTACTTGTCCTAAATAAACTAAAAAGCTACCAACAGTATCGATAATTTCCATCAAGGTCAATTTTAGACAAAATGTTGTCATCAGTGACATAAAAACATGTATGTGCCCATCATGATGCTCGATGCACAAAATTTACCCCCAGATATTCCATGATGTGGTCATCATATACATAGTATATGTAGATACAGGACGGTCCATAATGTGGTCAACATATACATCCTACATGTGGATACAGGACGGTCCATGATGTGGTCATCATATACATAGTATATGTGGATACAGGACGGTCCAGGATGTGGTCATCATATACATCCTACATGTAGATACAGGACGGTCCATGATGTGGTCAACATATATATCCTACATGTAGATACAGGACGGTCCATGATGTGGTCATCATATACATAGTATATGTGGATACAGGACGGTCCAGGATGTGGTCATCATATACATCCTACATGTAGATACAGGACGGTCCACGATGTGGTCAACATATACATCCTACATGTAGATACAGGACGGTCCATGTTGTGGTCATCATATACATAGAATATGTAGATACAGGACGGTCCATGATGTGGTCATCATATACATAGTATATGCAAATACTAGACGGACCATGATGTGTCAACATATACATCCTATATGTAGATAAAGGACGGTCCATAATGTGGTCATCATATACATAGTATATGTAGATACAGGACGGTCCATGATGTGGTCATCATATACATAGTATATGTAGATACAGGACGGTCAATGATGTGGTCAACATATACATCCTACATGTAGATACAGGACGGTCCATGATGTTGTCAACATATACATCCTACATGTAGATACAGGACGGTCCATGATGTGGTCAACATATACATCCTACATGTAGATACAGGGCGGTCCATGATGTGGTCAACATATACTACCTACATGTAGATACAGGACGGTCAATGATGTGGTCATCATATACATAGTATATGTAGATACAGGACGGTCAATGATGTGGTCATCATATACATCCTACATGTAGATACAGGACGGTCCATGATGTGATCAACATATACATCCTACATGTGGATACAGGACGGTCCATGATGTGGTCAACATATACATCCTACATGTGGATACAGAACGGTCCAGGATGTGGTCATCATATACATCCTACATGAAGATACAGGACGGTCCATGATGTGGTCAACATATACATCCTACATGTAGATACAGGACGGTCCATGATGTGGTCATCATATACATCCTACATGTAGATACAGGACGGTCCATGATGTGGTCAACATATACATCCTACATGTAGATACAGGACGGTCCATGATGTGGTCAACATATACATCCTACATGTAGATGCAGGACGGTCCATGATGTGGTCAACATATACAAAGTATATGTAGATACAGGACGGTCCATGATGTGCTCATCATATACATCCTACATGTAGATACAGGACGGTCAATGATGTGATCATCATATACATCCTATATGTAGATGCAGGACGGTCCATGATGTGGTCAACATATACAAAGTATATGTAGATACAGGACGGTCCATGATGTGCTCATCATATACATAGTATATGTGGATACAGGACGGTCCATGATGTGGTCATCATAAAGTTAGTATATGTGGATACAGGACGGTCCATGATGTGGTCATCATAAAAATAGTACATGTAGATACAGGACGGTCCATGATGTGGTCAACATATACATCCTACATGTAGATACAGGGCGGTCCATGATGTGGTCAACATATACTACCTACATGTAGATACAGGACGGTCCATGACGTGGTCATCATATACATAGTATATGTAGATACAGGACGGTCCAAGATGTGGTCATCATATACATAGTCTATGTAGATACAGGACGGTCCATCCTGTGGTCAACAAACACATCCTACATGTGGATACAGGACGGTCCATGATGTGGTCAACATATACATCCTACATGTAGATACAGGACGGTCCATGATGTGGTCAATTTATACATCCTACATGTAGATACAGGACGGTCCATGATGTGGTCAAGATATACATCCTACATGTAGATACAGGACGGTCCATGATGTGGTCAACATATACATCCTACATGTAGATACAGGACGGTCCTTGATGTGGTCATCATATACATAGTATATGTAAATACAAGACGGTCCATGATGTGGTCAACGAAAACATCCTACATGTAGATACAGGACGGTCCATGATGTGGTCGTCATTTAAATAGTATATGTGGATACAAGACAGTCCATGATGTGGTCAACATAGACATCCTACATGTAGATACAGGGCGGTCCATGATGTGGTCAACATATACATCCTACATGTAGATGCAGGACGGTCCATGATGTGGTCAACATATACATCCTACATGTAGATACAGGACGGTCCATGATGTGGTCAACGAATACCTCCTACATGTAGATACAGCACGGTCCATAATGTGGTCAACATAAACATCCTACATGTAGATACAGGGCGGTTCGTGATGTGGTTAGCATATACATCCTACATTTAGATACAGGACGGTCCATAATGTGGTCAAGG
Source organism: Sinonovacula constricta (assembly GCA_007844125.1). NCBI lineage: Eukaryota > Metazoa > Mollusca > Bivalvia > Cardiida > Solecurtidae > Sinonovacula > Sinonovacula constricta. The sequence goes on from CM017555.1 coordinate 56,625,878, forward strand.
AATACATCCTACATGTAGATACAGGACCGTCCATAATGTGGTCAACATATACATCCTACATGTGGATAGAGGAGGGTCCATGATGTGGTCAACATATACATCCTACATGTAGATACAGGGCGGTCCATGATGTGGTCAACATATACATCCTACATGTAGATACAGGGCGGTCCATAATGTGGTCAACATATATATCCTACATGTAGATACAGGACGGTCCATGATGTGGTCAACATATACATCCTACATGTAGATACAGGACGGTCCATGATGTCGTCAACATATGCATCCTACATGTAGATACAAGACGGTCCATGATGTGGTCACCATATACATCCTACATGCAGATACTGGACGGTCCATGATAAGGTCAACATATACATCCTATATGTGGATACAGGACGGTCCATGATGTGGTCAACATATACATCCTACATGTAGATACAGGACGGTCCATGATGTGGTCAACATATACATCCTACATGTAGATACAGGACGGTCCATGATGTGGTCAACATATACATCCTACATGTGGATACAGGACGGTCCATGATAAGGTCAACATATACATCCTACATGTGGATATAGGACGGTCCATGATGTGGTCAACATATACATCCTACATGTAGATACAGGACGGTCCATGATGGTGTCAACATATACATCCTACATGTAGCTACAGGATGGTCCATGATGTGGTCAACATATACATCCTACATGTGGATACAGGACGGTCCATGATAAGGTCAACATATACATCCTACATGTGGATATAGGACGGTCCATGATGTGGTCAACATATACATCCTACATGTAGATACAGGACGGTCCATGATGGTGTCAACATATACATCCTACATGTGGATACAGGACGATCCATGATGTGGTCAACATATACATCCTACATGTAGATACAGGACGGTCCATGATGTGGTCAACATAGACATCCTACATGTAGATTCAGGACGGTCCATGATGTGGTCAACATATACATCCTACATGTGGATACAGGACGGTCCATGATAAGGTCAACATATACATCCTATATGTGGATACAGGACGGTCCATGATGTGGTCAATATATACATCCTATATGTAGATACAGGACGGTCCATGATGTGGTCAACATATACATCCTACATGTAGCTACAGGATGGTCCATGATGTGGTCAACATATACATCCTACATGTGGATACAGGACGGTCCATGATAAGGTCAACATATACATCCTATATGTGGATACAGGACGGTCCATAATGTGGTCAACATATACATCCTATATGTGGATACAGGACGGTCCATGATGTGGTCAATATATACATCCTATATGTAGATACAGGACGGTCCATGATGTGGTCAACATATACATCCTACATGTAGCTACAGGATGGTCCATGATGTGGTCAACATATACATCCTACATGTGGATACAGGACGGTCCATGATAAGGTCAACATATACATCCTACATGTGGATATAGGACGGTCCATGATGTGGTCAACATATACATCCTACATGTAGATACAGGACGGTCCATGATGGTGTCAACATATACATCCTACATGTGGATACAGGACGATCCATGATGTGGTCAACATATACATCCTACATGTAGATACAGGACGGTCCATGATGTGGTCAACATAGACATCCTACATGTAGATTCAGGACGGTCCATGATGTGGTCAACATATACATCCTACATGTAGATACAGGACGGTGCATGATGTGGTCAACATGTACATCATACATGTAGATACAGGACGGTCCATGATGTGGTCAACATATACATCCTACATGTAGATACAGGACGGTCCATGATGTGGTCAACGAATACATCCTACATGTACATGTAGATACAGGACGTTCCATAATGTGGTAAACATATACATCCTACATGTAGATACATGACGGTCCACAATGTGGTCAACATATACATCCTACATGTAGATACAGGACTGTCCATAATGGGGTCAACATAGACATCCTACATGTAGATTCAGGGCGGTTCATGATGTAGTCAACATATACATCCTACATGTAGATGCTGAACGGTCCATGATGTGGTCAACATATACATCCTACATGCAGATACAGGACGGTCCATGATGTGGTCAACGAATACATCCTACATGTACATGTAGATACAGGACGGTCCATAATGTGGTCAACATATACATCCTACATGTAGATACAGGACGGTCCATGATGTGGTCAACATATACATCCTACATGTAGATACATGACGGTCCATAATGTGGTCAACATAAACATCCTACATGTAGATACAGGACGGTCCATAATGTGGTCAACATATACATCCTACATGTAGATACAGGACGGTCCATGATGTGGTCAACATATACATCCTACATGTGGATACAGGACGGTCCATGATGTGGTCAACCTATACATCCTACATGAAGATACTGGACGGTCCATGATGTGGTCAACATATACATCCTACATGTAGATACAGGACGGTCCATGATGTGGTCAACATAAACATCCTACATGTAGATACAGGACGGTCCATGATGCGGTCAACATATACATCCTACATGTAGATACAGGACGGTCCATGATGCGGTCAACATATACATCCTACATGTGGATACAGAACGGTCCAGGATGTGGTCAACATATACATCCGACATGCAGATGCAGGACGGACGATGATGTGGTCATCATATACATCCTACATGCAGATACTGGACGGTCCATGATGTGGTCATCATATACATCCTACATGTAGATACAGGACGGTCCATGATGTGGTCAACATATACATCCTACATGTAGATACTGGACGGTCGATGATGTGGTCAACATAGACATCCTACATGTAGATACAGGGCGGTCCATGATGTGGTCAACATATACATCCGACATGCAGATGAAGGACGGTCGATGATGTGGTCATCATATACATCCTACATGCAGATACTTGACGGTCCATGATGTGGTCAACATATACATCCTACATGCAGATGCAGGACGGTCCATAATGTGGTCAAGATATACAGCCTACATGTAGATACAGAACGGTCCATGCTGTGGTCAACATATACATCCTACATGTAGATACTGGACGGTCCATGATGTGGTCATCATATACATCCTACATGTAGATACAGGACGGTCCATGATGTGGTCAACATAAACACCCTACATGTGGAAACAGGACGGTCCATGATGTTGTCAACATATACATCCTACATGTAGATACAGGACGGTCCATGATGTGGTCAACATATACATCCTACATGTAGATACTGGACGGTCCTTGATGTGGTCAACATATACATCCTACATGTAGATACAGGACGATCCATGATGTGGTCATCCTATACATCCGACATGTAGATACAGGACGGTCCATTATGTGGTCAACATATACATACTACATGTAGATGCAGGACGGTCCATGATGTGGTCAACATATACATCCTATATGTAGATACAGGACTGTCCATGATGAGGTCAACATATACATCCTACATGTGGATACAGGACGGTCCATGATGTGGTCAACATATACATCCTACATGTAGATACAGGACGGTCCTTGATGTGGTCAACATATACATCCTACATGTAGATACAGGACGGTCCATGATGAGGTCAACATATACATCCTACATGTGGATACAGGACGGTCCATGCTGTGGTTTACATATACATCTTGCATGTAGATACAGGACGGTCCATGATGTGGTCATCATATACACCCTACATGTAGATACAGGACGGTCCATGTTGCGGTCAACATATGCATCCTACATGTGGATACAGGACGGTCCATGATGTGGTCAACATATAAATCCTACATGTAGATACAGGACGGTCCAGGATGTGGTCAACATATACATCCTACATGTAGATACAGGACGTTCCATAATGTGGTCAACATATACATCATACATGTAGATACAGGACGGTCCATAATGTGGGTTACATATACATCATACATGTAGATACAGGGCGGTCCATAATGTGGCGAACATATACATCCTACATGTAGATGCAGGACGGTCCATGATGTGGTCAACATATCCATAGTATATGTAGATCCAGGACGTTCCATTATGTGGTCAACATATACATCCTACATGTAGATACAGGACGGTCCATGATGTGGTCAACATATACATCCTATATGTAGATACAGGACGGTCCATGATGTGGTCAACATTTACATTCTACATGTGGATACATGACGGTCCATGATGTGGTCATCATATACATCCTACATGCAGATACAGGACGGTCCATGATGTGGTCAACATATACATCCTACATGTAGATACAGGATGGTCTATGACATGGTCAACATATACATCCTACATGTAGATGCAGGACGGTCCATGATGTGGTCAACATATACATCCTACATGTAGATACAGGACGGTCCAGGATGTGGTCATCATATACATCCTACATGCAGATACTGGACGGTCCATGATGTGGTCAACAAATACATTCTACATGTAGACACAGGACGGTCCAAAATGTGGTCAACATATACATCATTCTTGTAGATACAGGGCGGTCCATAATGTGGTCAACATATACATCCTACATGTAGATACAGGACGGTCCATAATGTGGTCAACTTATACATCCGACATGTAGATACAGAACGGTTCATGATGTGGTCAACATTAACATCCTACATGTAGATACAGGACGGTCCATGCTGTGGTCAATATATGTATCCTACACGTAGATACAGGACGGTCCATGATGTGGTCAACATATACATCCTATATGGGGATACAGGACGGTCCATGATGTGGTCAACATATACATTCTATATGTGGATACAGGACGGTCCATGATGTGGTCAAACTATACATCCTATATGTAGATACAGGACGGTCCATGGTCTGGTCAACATATACATCCTGCATGTAGATACAGGATGGTTCATGATGTGGTCAACATATACATCCTACATGTAGATACAGGACAGTCCATGATGTGGTCAACATATACATCCTACATGTGGATACAGGACGGTCCATGATGTGGTCAACAAACACATCCTACATGTAGATACAGGACAGTCCATAATGTGGTGATCATATACATCCTACATGTAGATACTGGACAGTCCATGATGTGGTCAACATATACATCCTACATGTAGATACAGGACGGTCCATGATGTGGTCAACATAAACATCCTACATGTAGATAGAGGACGGTCCATGATGTGGTCAACGAATACATCCTACATGTAGATACAGGACGGTCCATGATGTGGTCAACATAAACATCCTACATGTAGATACAGGACGGTCCATGATGTGGTCAACATATACATCCTACATGTAGATACAGGACAGTCCATAATGTGGTGATCATATACATCCTACATGTAGATACAGGACGGTCCATGATGTGGTCAACATAAACATCCTACATGTAGATACAGGACGGTCCATGATGTGGTGATCATATACATCCTACATGTAGATACTGAACAGTCCATGATGTGGTGATCATATACATCCTACATGTGGATACAGGACCGTCCATAATGTGGTCAACATATACATCCTACATGTAGATACAGGACGGTCAATGATGTGGTCAACGAATACATCCTACATGTACATGTAGATACAGGACGGTCCATAATGTGGTCAACATATACATCCTACTTGTAGATACAGGACGGTCCATAATGTGGTCAACATATACATCATACATGTAGATACAGGACGGTCCATGGTGTGGTCAACATATACATCCTAAATGTAGATACAGGACGGTCCATGATGTGGTCAACATATACATCCTACATGTAGATACAGGACGGTTCATGATGTAGTCAACATATACATCCTACATGTAGATACAGGACGGTCCATAATGTGGTCAACATATACATCCTACATGTAGATACAGGACGGTCCATAATGTGGTCAACATATACATCCTACATGTAGATACAGGACGGTCCATGATGTGGTCAACATATACATCCTACATGTAGATACAGGGCGGTCCATAATGTGGTCAACATATACATCCTACATGTAGATACAGGACGGTCCATAATGTGGTCAACATATACATCCTACATGTAGATACAGGACGGTCCATGATGTGGTCAACATATACATCCTACATGTAGATACAGGGCGGTCCATAATGTGGTCAACATATACATCCTACATGTAGATACAGGGCGGTCCATGATGTGGTCAACATATACATCCTACATGTAGATACAGGGCGGTCCATGATGTGGTCAACATATACATCCTACATGTAGATACAGGACGGTCCATAATGTGGTCAACATATACATCCTACATGTAGATACAGGACGGTCCATGATGTGGTCAACATATACATCCTACATGTAGATACAGGGCGGTCCATAATGTGGTCAACATATACATCCTACATGTAGATACAGGACGGTCCATGATGTGGTCAACATATACATCCTACATGTAGATACAGGGCGGTCCATAATGTGGTCAACATATACATCCTACATGTAGATACAGGACGGTCCATAATGTGGTCAACATATACATCCTACATGTAGATACAGGACGGTCCATAATGTGGTCAACATATCCATCCTACATGTAGATACAGGACGGTCCATGATGTGGTCAACATATACATCCTACATGTAGATGCAGCACGGTCCATGATGTGGTCAATATATACATCCTACATGTAGATACAGGACGGTCCATAATGAGTCCAACATATACATCCTACATGTAGATACTGGACGGTCCATGATGTGATCAACATATACATCCTACATGTGGATACAGGACGGTCCAGGATGTGGTCGTCATTTACATCCTACATGTAGATACAGGACGGTCCATAATGTGGCCAACATATACATCCTACATGTAGAAACAGGGCGGTCCATAATGTGGTCAACATATACATCCTACATGTAGATGCAGGACGGTCCATGATGTGGTCAACACATACATCCTACATGTAGATACAGGACGGTCCATAATGTGGTCAACATATACATCATACATGTAGATACTGGGCGGTCCATAATGTGGCGAACATATACATCCTACATGTAGATGCAGGACGGTCCATGATGGGGTCAACATATCCATAGTATATGTAGATACAGGACGTTCCATAATGTGGTCAACATATACATCCTACATGTGGATACAAGACGGTCCATGCTGTGATCAACATATACATCCTACATATAGATACAGGACGGTCCATGATGTGGTCAACATAAACATCCTACATGTAGATACAGGACGTTCAATGATGCGGTCAACATATACATCCTACATGTAGATACAGGACGGTCCATGATGTGGTCATCATATACATCCTACATGCAGATACTGGACGGTCCATGATGTGGTCAACATATACATTCTACATGTAGACACAGGACGGTCCATAATGTGGTCAACATATACATCATTCTTGTAGATACAGGGCGGTCCATGATGTGGTCAACATATACATTCTACATGTAGATACAGGACGGTCCATGATGTGGTCAACATAGACATTCTACATGTAGATACAGGACGGTCCATGATGTGGTCAACATATACATCCTACATGTAGATACTGGACGGTCGATGATGTGGTCAACATATACATCCTACATGTAGATACAGGACGGTCCATGATGTGGCCAACATATACATCCTACATGTAGATACAGGACGGTCCATGATGTGGTCAACATATACATTCTACATGTAGATACAGGACGGTCCATGATGTGGTCAACATAGACATTCTACATGTAGATACAGGACGGTCCATGATGTGGTCAACATATACATCCTAAATGTAGATGCAGGACGGTCCATGATGTGGTCATCATATACATCCTACATGCAGATACTGGACGGTCAATGATGTGGTCAACATATACATCCTACATGTAGATACAGGACGGTCCATAATGTGGGCAACATGTACATCATACATGTAGATACAGGGCGGTCCATAATGTGGTCAACATATACATCCTACGTGTAGATGCAGGACTGTCCATAATGTGGTCAACATATACATCCTACATGTAGATAGTGGACGGGCCATAATGTTGGTCAACATATACATCATACATGTAGATACAGCGCAGTCCATAATGTGGTTAACATATACATCCTACATGTAGATGCAGGACGGTCCATGGTGTGGTCAACATATACATCCTACATGTAGATACAGGACGGTCCATGATGTGTTCAACATAAACATCCTACATGTAGATACAGGACGGTCCATGATGTGTTCAACATAAACATCCTACATGTAGATACAGGACTGTCCAAGATGTGGTCAACAAATTAATCCTACATGTGGATACAGGACGGTCCATGATGTGGTCAACATATACATCCTACATGTAGATACAGGACGGTCCATGATGTGGTCAACATATACATCCTACATGTAGATACAGGACGGTTCATGATGTGGTCAACATATACATCCTACATGTAGATACAGGACGGTCCATGATGTGTTCAACATATACATCCTTCATGTAGATACAGGACGGTCCATGATGTGTTCAACATAAACATCCTACATGTAGATACAGGACTGTCCAAGATGTGGTCAACATATAAATCCTACATGTGGATACAGGACGGTCCATGATGTGGTCAACATATACATCCTACATGTAGATACAGGACGGTCCATGATGTGGTCAACATATACATCCTACATGTAGATACAGGACGGTCCATGATGTGGTCAACATATACATCCTATTTGTAGATACAGGACGGTCCTTGATGTGGTCACCATATACATTCTACATGTGGATACATGACGGTCCATGATGTGGTCAACATATACATCCTACATGTGGATACAGGACGGTCCATAATGTGGTCAACATAAAAACCCTACATGTAGATACAGGACGGTCCATGATGTGGTCAAAATATACATCCTACATGTAGATACAGGACGGTCCATGATGTGGTCATCATATACATCCTACATGTAGATGCAGGACGCTCCATGATGTGGTCAGCATATACAGCATACATGTAGATACAGGACGGTCCATGATGTGGTCAACGAATTCATCCTACATGTAGATATAGGACGGTCCATAATGTGGTCAACACATACATCCTACATGTAGATGCAGGGCCGTCAATGATGTCGTCAACATATACATCCTACATGTAGATGCAGGACGGTCCATGATGTGGTCAGCATATACATCATACATGTAGATACAGGACGGTTCATGATGTGGTCAACGAATACATACTACATGTAAATACAGGACGGTCCATAATGTGGTCAACATATACATCCTACATGTAGATGCAGGGCCGTCCATGATGTGGTCAACATATACATCCTACATGTAGATACAGGGCGGTCCATAATGTGGTCAACATATACATCCTACATGTAAATACAGGGCGGTCCATGATGTAGTCAACATATACATCCTACATGCAGATACAGGACGGTCCATGATGTGGTCAACATATACATCCTACATGTAGATACAGGAAGGTCCATGATGTGGTCATCATATACATCCTACATGTAGATACAGGACGGTCCATGATGTGGTCAACATATACATCCTACATGTAGATACAGGACGGTCCATGATGTGGTCAACACATACATCCTACATGTGGATACAGGACGGTCCATGCTCTGGTCGGCATATATATCCTACATGTGGATACAAGACGGTCCATGTTGTCGTCAACATATACATCCTACATGTTGATACAAGACGGTCCATGATGTGGTCATCATATACATCCTACATGTAGATACAGGACGGTCCATGCTGTGGTCGTCATAAACATCCTACATGTGGATACAGGACGGTCCATGATGTGGTCAACATAGACATCTTGCATGTGGATACAGGACGGTCCATGATGTGGTCATCATATACATCCTACATGTGGATTCAGGACGGTCCATGATGTGGTCATCATATACATCCTGCATGTGGATACAGGGCTGTCCATGATGTGGTCATCATATACATCCTACATGTGGATACAGGACTGTCCATGCTGTGGTCAACATACACATCCGACATGTGGATTCAGGACGGTCCATGCTGTGGTCATCATATACATCCTGCATGTGGATACTAGACGGTCCATGCGGTGGTCATCATTTACATCCGGCATGTGGATACAGGACGGTCCCTGTTGTGGTCATCATATACATCCGACATGTGGATACAGGGCGGTCCATGCGGTGGTCAAAATATATATAGTACATGTCGATAGAGGACGGTCCATGCTGTGGTCAACATATACATCCGACATGTGGATAAAGGACGGTCCATTTGGTTTTCATCTAGACATCCGACATGTGGATAAAGGACGGTCAATGCGATGGTTATCATGTACATCAGACATGTGGATACAGGACGGTCCATGTGTGGTAAAAATATACTTTCTACAGGTGGATACTATACGGTCCATACTGTGATCATAATATACATCCCACATGTGGGTACAGGACGATCCATGCTGTGGTCAACATATACATGTTACACGTGGATACAGGACGGTCGATGCTGTGGTCAACATATATATAGTACATGTGGATAGAGGACGGTCCATGCTGTGGTCATTATATACATCCGACATGTAGATACAGGACGGTCCATGATGTGGTCAACATATACATCCTACATGTAGATACAGGACGGTCCATAATGTGGTCAACATATACATCCTATATGTAGATCAAGGACGGTCCATGATGTGTTCAACATATACATCCTACATGTAGATACAGGACGGTCCATGATGTGTTCAACATAAACATCCTACATGTAGATACAGGACTGTCCAAGATGTGGTCAACATATAAATTCTACATGTGGATACAGGACGGTCCATGATGTGGTCAACATATACATCCTACATGTAGATACAGGACGGTCCATGATGTGGTCAACATATACATCCTACATGTAGATACAGGACGGTCCATGATGTGGTCAACATATACATCCTATATGTAGATACAGGACGGTCCATGATGTGGTCACCATATACATTCTACATGTGGATACATGACGGTCCATGATGTTGTCAACATATACATCCTACATGTGGATACAGGACGGTCCATAATGTGGTCAACATAAAAACCCTACATGTAGATACAGGACGGTCCATGATGTGGTCAAAATATACATCCTACATGTAGATACAGGACGGTCCATGATGTGGTCATCATATACATCCTACATGTAGATGCAGGACGCTCCATGATGTGGTCAGCATATACAGCATACATGTAGATACAGGACGGTCCATGATGTGGTCAACGAATTCATCCTACATGTAGATACAGGACGGTCCATAATGTGGTCAACACATATATCCTACATGTAGATGCAGGGCCGTCCATGATGTCGTCAACATATACATCCTACATGTAGATGCAGGACGGTCCATGATGTGGTCAGCATATACATCATACATGTAGATACAGGACGGTCCATGATGTGGTCAACGAATACATCCTACATGTAAATATAGGACGGTCCATAATGTGGTCAACATATACATCCTACATGTAAATACAGGGCGGTCCATGATGTGGTCAACATATACATCCTACATGCAGATGCAGGACGGTCCATGATGTGGTCAACATATACATCCTACATGTAGATACAGGAAGGTCCATGATGTGGTCATCATATACATCCTACATGTAGATACAGGACGGTCCATGATGTGGTCAACATATACATCCTACATGTAGATACAGGACGGTCCATGATGTGGTCAACACATACATCCTACATGTTGATACAGGACGGTCCATGCTCTGGTCGGCATATACATCCTACATGTGGATACAAGACGGTCCATGTTGTGGTCAACATATACATCCTACATGTGGATACAAGACGGTCCATGATGTGGTCATCATATACATCCTACATGTAGATACAGGACGGTCCATGCTGTGGTCGTCATAAACATCCTACATGTGGATACAGGACGGTCCATGATGTGGTCAACATAGACATCTTGCATGTGGATAAAGGACGGTCTATGATGTGGTCATCATATACATCCTACATGTGGATTCAGGACGGTCCATGATGTGGTCATCATATACATCATACATGTAGATACAGGACGGTCCATAATGTGGTCATCATATACATCCTACATGTGGATACAGGACGGTCCATGATGTGGTCATCATATACATCCTACATGTGGATACAGGGCGGTCCATGATGTGGTCATCATATACATCCTACATGTGGATACAGGGCGGTCCATGATGTGGTCATCATATACATCCTATATGTGGATACAGGACGGTCCATGATGTGGTCATCATATACATCCTACATGTGGATACAGGACTGTCCATGATGTGGTCATCATATACATCCTACATGTGGATACAGGACGGTCCATGCTGTGGTCAACATATACATCCGACATGTGGATTCAGGACGGTCCATGCTGTGGTCATCATATACATCCTGCATGTGGATACTAGACGGTCCATGCGGTGGTCATCATTTACATCCGGCATGTGGATACAGGACGGTCCATGTTGTGGTCATCATATACATCCGACATGTGGATACAGGGCGGTCCATGCGGTGGTCAAAATATATATAGTACATGTCGATAGAGGACGGTCCATGCTGTGGTCAACATATACATCCGACATGTGGATAAAGGACGGTCCATTTGGTTTTCATCTAGACATCCGACATGTGGATAAAGGACGGTCAATGCGATCGTTATCATGTACATCAGACATGTGGATACAGGTCGGTCCATGTGTGGTAAAAATATACTTTCTACAGGTGGATACTATACGGTCCATACTGTGATCATAATATACATCCCACATGTGGGTACAGGACAGTCCATGCTGTGGTCAACATATACATGTTACACGTGGATACAGGACGGTCGATGCTGTGGTCAACATATATATAGTACATGTGGATAGAGGACGGTCCATGCTGTGGTCATTATATACATCCGACATGTGGATACAGAACGGTCCATGTGTGGTCATAATATACTTTCTACATGGTGGATACTAGACGGTCCATGCGGTGGTCATCATATACATCCTGCATTTGGATACAGGACGGTCCATGCGGTGGTCATCATATACATGTTACACGTGGATACAGGACAGTTCATGCTGTGGTCATCATATACATCCTTCATGTGGATACAGGACGGTCCATGCTGTGGTCATCATATACATCCTACAAGTGGATACAGGACAGTCTATGCTGTGGTCATCATATACATCCTACAAGTGGATACAGGACGGTCCCTGCTGTGGTGATCATATACATCCTAAATGTGGATAGAAACGGTCCATGCGTTGGTCACCATATACATCCTTCATGTGGAAACAGGACCGTCCATGCTGTGGTCATCATATACATCCTACATGTAGATACAGGACGGTCAATGCTGTGGTCATCATATACATCCTACATGTAGATACAGGACGGTCCATGCTGTGGTCATCATATACATCCTACATGTAGATACAGGACGGTCCATGCTGTGGTCAACATATACATCCAACATGTGGATAAAGGACGGTCCATGCTGTGGTCATCATATACATCCTTCATGTGGATACAGGACGGTCCATGCTGTGGTCATCATATACATCCTACATGTGGATACAGGACGGTCAATGCTGTGGTCATCATATACATCCTACATGTACATGTGGATAGAAACGCTCCATGCGTGGGTCACCATATACATCCTAAATGTGGAAACAGGACGGTCCTTGCTGTGGTCATAAGATACATAGTACATGTGGATACAGGACGGTCCATGATGTGGTCATCATATAGATCCTAAATGTGGATACAGGACGGTCCATGTTGGTGTCATCATATACATAGTACATGTGGATAGAGACGGGCCATGATTTGGTCATCATATACATAGTATATGTAGATACAGGACGGTCCATGATGTGGTCATCATATACATCCTACATGTGGATAGAGACGGTCCATGCTGTGGTCATCATATACACAGAGTATGTGGATAGAGACGGTCCATGTTGTGGTCAACATATTCAAAGTACATGTGAATAGAGACGGTCCATGATGTGGTCATCATATACATAGTACATGTGGATAGAGACGATCCATGCTGTTGTCATTATATACATCCTGCATGTGGATACAGGACGGTCCATGCTCTGGTCATCATATACATCCTACATGTGGATACAGGACGGTCCATGCTGTGGTCATCATATACATCCTACATGTGGATACAGGACGGTCCATGTTGTGGTCGTCATATACATCCTACATGTTGATACAGGACGGTCCATGCTGTTGTCATTATATACACAGAGTATGTGGATAGAGACGATCCATGCTGTTGTCACTATATACATCCTGCATGTGGATACAGGACGGTCCATGCTGTGGTCATCATATACATCCTACATGTGGATACAGGACAGTCCATGCTCTGGTCATCATATACATCCTACATGTGGATACAGGGCGGTCCATGCTGTGGTCATCAGTTACATCCTAAATGTGGATACAGGACGGTCCATGATGTGGTCATCATATACATCGTACATCTAGATACAGGACGGTCCATGCTCTGGTCATCATATACGTCCTACATGTGGATACAGGACGGTCCATGCTGTGGTCATTATATACACAGAGTATGTGGATACAAGACGGTCCATGCTGTGGTCATCATATACATCCTACTTGTGGATACAGGACGGTCCATGATGTGGTCAACATAGACATCCTGCATGTGGATACAGGACGGTCCTTGATGTGATCATCATATACATCCTACATGTGGATACAGGACGGTCCATTATCTGGTCATCATATACATGCTATATGTAGATACAGGACGGTCCATAATGTGGTCATCATATACATCCTGCGTGTGGATACAGGACGGTCCATGCTGTAGTCATCATATACATCCGACATGTGGATTCAGGACGGTCCATGCTGTGGACATCATATACATCCTACAGGTGGATTCAGGACGGTCCATGCTGTGGACATCATATACATCCGACATGTGGATACAGGACGGTCCATGATGTGGTCAACATATACGTCCTACATGTGGATTCAGGACGGTCAATGATGTGGTCAACATATACATCCTACATGTAGATACAGGACGGTCCATACTGTAGTCCACATATACATCCTACATGTGGATTCAGGACGGTCCATGATGTGGTCAACATATACATCCTACATGTAGATACAGGACGGTCCATGATGTGGTCATCATATACATTCTACATGTGGATACAGGACGGTCCATGCTGTGGACATCATATACATCCGACATGTGGATACTATACGGTCCATGCGGTGATCATCATATACATCCTACATGTGGATACTAGACGGTCCATGATGTGGTCATCATTAACATCCTATATGTAGATACAGGACGGTCCATGATGTGGTCATCATATACATCCTACATCTGGATACAGGACGGTCCATGCTGTGGTCAACATATACATCTGACATGTGAATTCAGGACGGTCCATGCTGTGGTCATCATATACATCCTGCATGTGGATACTAGACGGTCAATGCGGTGGTCATCATTTACATGCGACATGTGGATACAGGGCGGTCCATGTTGTGGTCATCATATACATCCGACATGTGGATACAGGGCGGTCCATGCGGTGGTCAAAATATATATAGTACATGTCGATAGAGGACGGTCCATGTTGTGATCATTATATACATCCGACATGTGGATACATGACGGTCCATGCGGTGGTCAAAATATATATAGTACATGTCGATAGAGGACGGTCCATGTTGTGATCATAATATACATCCGACATGTGGATACAGGACGGTCCATGCTGTGGTCAACATATACATTGTACATGTGGATTCAGGACGGTCCATGCTGTGGTCAACATATACATGTTACACGTGGATACAGGACGGTCCATGCTGTGGTCAACATATATATAGTACAGGTGGATAGAGGGCGGTCCATGCTGTGGTCATTATATACATCCGACATGTGGATACTAGACGGTCCATGCTGTGGTCAACATATATATAGTACAAGTGGATACAGGACGGTCCATGCTGTGGTCAACACATACATCTGAGATGTGGATAAAGGACGGTTAATGCGGTGGTCATCATGTACATCCGACATGTGAATACAGGACGGTTCATGTTGTGGTCATTATATACATAGTACATGTGGATACCAGACAGTCCATGGTGTGGTCAACATATACATCCGACATGTGGATTCAGGACGGTCCATGCTGTGGTCAACATATACATCCTACATGTAGATACAGGAAGGTCCATGATGTGGTCATCATATACATCCTACATGTAGATACAGGACGGTCCATGATGTGGTCAACATATACATCCTACATGTAGATACAGGACGGTCCATGATGTGGTCAACACATACATCCTACATGTTGATACAGGACGGTCCATGCTCTGGTCGGCATATACATCCTACATGTGGATACAAGACGGTCCATGTTGTGGTCAACATATACATCCTACATGTGGATACAAGACGGTCCATGATGTGGTCATCATATACATCCTACATGTAGATACAGGACGGTCCATGCTGTGGTCGTCATAAACATCCTACATGTGGATACAGGACGGTCCATGATGTGGTCAACATAGACATCTTGCATGTGGATAAAGGACGGTCTATGATGTGGTCATCATATACATCCTACATGTGGATTCAGGACGGTCCATGATGTGGTCATCATATACATCATACATGTAGATACAGGACGGTCCATAATGTGGTCATCATATACATCCTACATGTGGATACAGGGCGGTCCATGATGTGGTCATCATATACATCCTACATGTGGATACAGGGCGGTCCATGATGTGGTCATCATATACATCCTATATGTGGATACAGGACGGTCCATGATGTGGTCATCATATACATCCTACATGTGGATACAGGACTGTCCATGATGTGGTCATCATATACATCCTACATGTGGATACAGGACGGTCCATGCTGTGGTCAACATATACATCCGACATGTGGATTCAGGACGGTCCATGCTGTGGTCATCATATACATCCTGCATGTGGATACTAGACGGTCCATGCGGTGGTCATCATTTACATCCGGCATGTGGATACAGGACGGTCCATGTTGTGGTCATCATATACATCCGACATGTGGATACAGGGCGGTCCATGCGGTGGTCAAAATATATATAGTACATGTCGATAGAGGACGGTCCATGCTGTGGTCAACATATACATCCGACATGTGGATAAAGGACGGTCCATTTGGTTTTCATCTAGACATCCGACATGTGGATAAAGGACGGTCAATGCGATCGTTATCATGTACATCAGACATGTGGATACAGGTCGGTCCATGTGTGGTAAAAATATACTTTCTACAGGTGGATACTATACGGTCCATACTGTGATCATAATATACATCCCACATGTGGGTACAGGACAGTCCATGCTGTGGTCAACATATACATGTTACACGTGGATACAGGACGGTCGATGCTGTGGTCAACATATATATAGTACATGTGGATAGAGGACGGTCCATGCTGTGGTCATTATATACATCCGACATGTGGATACAGAACGGTCCATGTGTGGTCATAATATACTTTCTACATGGTGGATACTAGACGGTCCATGCGGTGGTCATCATATACATCCTGCATTTGGATACAGGACGGTCCATGCGGTGGTCATCATATACATGTTACACGTGGATACAGGACAGTTCATGCTGTGGTCATCATATACATCCTTCATGTGGATACAGGACGGTCCATGCTGTGGTCATCATATACATCCTACAAGTGGATACAGGACAGTCTATGCTGTGGTCATCATATACATCCTACAAGTGGATACAGGACGGTCCCTGCTGTGGTGATCATATACATCCTAAATGTGGATAGAAACGGTCCATGCGTTGGTCACCATATACATCCTTCATGTGGAAACAGGACCGTCCATGCTGTGGTCATCATATACATCCTACATGTAGATACAGGACGGTCAATGCTGTGGTCATCATATACATCCTACATGTAGATACAGGACGGTCCATGCTGTGGTCATCATATACATCCTACATGTAGATACAGGACGGTCCATGCTGTGGTCAACATATACATCCAACATGTGGATAAAGGACGGTCCATGCTGTGGTCATCATATACATCCTTCATGTGGATACAGGACGGTCCATGCTGTGGTCATCATATACATCCTACATGTGGATACAGGACGGTCAATGCTGTGGTCATCATATACATCCTACATGTACATGTGGATAGAAACGCTCCATGCGTGGGTCACCATATACATCCTAAATGTGGAAACAGGACGGTCCTTGCTGTGGTCAACAGATACATAGTACATGTGGATACAGGACGGTCCATGATGTGGTCATCATATAGATCCTAAATGTGGATACAGGACGGTCCATGTTGGTGTCATCATATACATAGTACATGTGGATAGAGACGGGCCATGATTTGGTCATCATATACATAGTATATGTAGATACAGGACGGTCCATGATGTGGTCATCATATACATCCTACATGTGGATAGAGACGGTCCATGCTGTGGTCATCATATACACAGAGTATGTGGATAGAGACGGTCCATGTTGTGGTCAACATATTCAAAGTACATGTGAATAGAGACGGTCCATGATGTGGTCATCATATACATAGTACATGTGGATAGAGACGATCCATGCTGTTGTCATTATATACATCCTGCATGTGGATACAGGACGGTCCATGCTCTGGTCATCATATACATCCTACATGTGGATACAGGACGGTCCATGCTGTGGTCATCATATACATCCTACATGTGGATACAGGACGGTCTATGTTGTGGTCGTCATATACATCCTACATGTTGATACAGGACGGTCCATGCTGTTGTCATCATATACATCCTACATGTGGATACAGGACGGTCCATGCTGTGGTCATCATATGCATCCTACATGTGGATACAGGACGGTCCATGCTCTGGTCATCATATACATCCTACATGTGGATACAGGACGGTCCATGATGTGGTCATCATATACATCCTACATGTAGATACAGGACGGTCCATGATGTGGTCAACATATACATCCTACATGTGGATACAGGACGGTCCATGCTCTGGTCATCATATACATCCTACATGTGGATAGAGACGGTCCATGCTGTGGTCATTATATACACAGAGTATGTGGATAGAGACGATCCATGCTGTTGTCACTATATACATCCTGCATGTGGATACAGGACGGTCCATGCTGTGGTCATCATATACATCCTACATGTGGATACAGGACAGTCCATGCTCTGGTCATCATATACATCCTACATGTGGATACAGGGCGGTCCATGCTGTGGTCATCAGTTACATCCTAAATGTGGATACAGGACGGTCCATGATGTGGTCATCATATACATCGTACATCTAGATACAGGACGGTCCATGCTCTGGTCATCATATACGTCCTACATGTGGATACAGGACGGTCCATGCTGTGGTCATCATATACATCCTACATGTGGATACAGGACGGCCCATGATGTGGTCATTATATACACAGAGTATGTGGATACAAGACGGTCCATGCTGTGGTCATCATATACATCCTACTTGTGGATACAGGACGGTCCATGATGTGGTCAACATAGACATCCTGCATGTGGATACAGGACGGTCCTTGATGTGATCATCATATACATCCTACATGTGGATACAGGACGGTCCATTATCTGGTCATCATATACATGCTATATGTAGATACAGGACGGTCCATAATGTGGTCATCATATACATCCTGCGTGTGGATACAGGACGGTCCATGCTGTAGTCATCATATACATCCGACATGTGGATTCAGGACGGTCCATGCTGTGGACATCATATACATCCTACAGGTGGATTCAGGACGGTCCATGCTGTGGACATCATATACATCCGACATGTGGATACAGGACGGTCCATGATGTGGTCAACATATACGTCCTACATGTGGATTCAGGACGGTCAATGATGTGGTCAACATATACATCCTACATGTAGATACAGGACGGTCCAT
Organism: Sinonovacula constricta; assembly: GCA_007844125.1. Lineage (NCBI taxonomy): Eukaryota > Metazoa > Mollusca > Bivalvia > Cardiida > Solecurtidae > Sinonovacula > Sinonovacula constricta. The sequence continues at coordinate 56,646,083 of CM017555.1, forward strand.
ACTGTGGTCCACATATACATCCTACATGTGGATTCAGGACGGTCCATGATGTGGTCAACATATACATCCTACATGTAGATACAGGACGGTCCATGATGTGGGCATCATATACATTCTACATGTGGATACAGGACGGTCCATGCTGTGGACATCATATACATCCGACATGTGGATACTATACGGTCCATGCGGTGATCATCATATACATCCTACATGTGGATACTAGACGGTCCATGATGTGGTCATCATTAACATCCTATATGTAGATACAGGACGGTCCATGATGTGGTCATCATATACATCCTACATCTGGATACAGGACGGTCCATGCTGTGGTCAACATATACATCTGACATGTGAATTCAGGACGGTCCATGCTGTGGTCATCATATACATCCTGCATGTGGATACTAGACGGTCAATGCGGTGGTCATCATTTACATGCGACATGTGGATACAGGGCGGTCCATGTTGTGGTCATCATATACATCCGACATGTGGATACAGGGCGGTCCATGCGGTGGTCAAAATATATATAGTACATGTCGATAGAGGACGGTCCATGTTGTGATCATTATATACATCCGACATGTGGATACATGACGGTCCATGCGGTGGTCAAAATATATATAGTACATGTCGATAGAGGACGGTCCATGTTGTGATCATAATATACATCCGACATGTGGATACAGGACGGTCCATGCTGTGGTCAACATATATATTGTACATGTGGATTCAGGACGGTCCATGCTGTGGTCAACATATACATGTTACACGTGGATACAGGACGGTCCATGCTGTGGTCAACATATATATAGTACAGGTGGATAGAGGGCGGTCCATGCTGTGGTCATTATATACATCCGACATGTGGATACTAGACGGTCCATGCTGTGGTCAACATATATATAGTACAAGTGGATACAGGACGGTCCATGCTGTGGTCAACACATACATCTGAGATGTGGATAAAGGACGGTTAATGCGGTGGTCATCATGTACATCCGACATGTGAATACAGGACGGTTCATGTTGTGGTCATTATATACATAGTACATGTGGATACCAGACAGTCCATGGTGTGGTCAACATATACATCCGACATGTGGATTCAGGACGGTCCATGCTGTGGTCATCATATACATCCTACATGTAGATACTAGACGGTCAATGCGGTGGTCAACATATACATCCTACATGTGGATACAGGACGGTCCATGCTGTCGTCATCATATGCATCCTACATGTGGATACAGGACGGTCCATGCTGTGGTCATCGTATACATCCTTCATGTGCATACGGGACGGTCCATGATGTGGTCAACATATACATCCTACATGTGGATACTAGACGGTCCATGTTGTGGTCATCATATACATCCTACATGTGGATACAGTACGGTCCATGATGTGGTCGTCATATACATCCTACATGTGGATACAAGACGGTCCATGCTGTGGTCATCATATACATCCTACTTGTGGATACAGGACGGTCCATGATGTGGTCAACATAGACATCCTGCATGTGGATACAGGACGGTCCTTGATGTGATCATCATATACATCCTACATGTGGATACAGGACGGTCCATTATCTGGTCATCATATTCATGCTGTATGTAGATACAGGACGGTCCATAATGTGGTAAGCATATACATCCTGCGTGTGGATACAGGACGGTCCATGCTGTAGTCATCATATACATCCGACATGTGGATTCAGGACGGTCCATGCTGTGGACATCATATACATCCTACATGTGGATTCAGGACGGTCCATGCTGTGGACATCATATACATCCGACATGTGGATACAGGACGGTCCATGATGTGGTCAACATATACATCCTACATGTGGATTCAGGACGGTCCATGATGTGGTCAACATATACATCCTACATGTAGATACAGGACGGTCCATACTGTGGTCCACATATACATCCTACATGTGGATTCAGGACGGTCCATGATGTGGTCAACATATACATCCTACTTGTGGATACAGGACGGTCCATGATGTGGTCAACATAGACATCCTGCATGTGGATACAGGACGGTCCTTGATGTGATCATCATATACATCCTACATGTGGATTCAGGACGGTCCATGCGGTGGTCAACATATACATCCTACTTGTGGATACAGGACGGTCCATGATGTGGTCAACATAGACATCCTACTTGTGGATACAGGACGGTCCATGATGTGGTCAACATAGACATCCTACTTGTGGATTCAGGACGGTCCATGTTGTGGTCATCATATACATGCTATATGTAGATACAGGACGGTCCATGATGTGGTCATCATATACATCCTACATGTGGATACAGGACGGTCCATGCTGTGGACATCATATACATCCGACATGTGGATACTATACGGTCCATGCGGTGATCATCATATACATCCTACATGTGGATACTAGACGGTCCATGATGTGGTCATCATAAACATCCTATATGTAGATATAGGACGGTCCATGATGTGGTCATCATATACATCCTACATCTGGATACAGGACGGTCCATGCTGTGGTCAACATATACATCCGACATGTGGATTCAGGACGGTCCATGCTGTGGTCATCATATACATCCTGCATGTGGATACTAGACGGTCAATGCGGTAGTCATCATTTACATGCGACATGTGGATACAGGGCGGTCCATGATGTGGTCATCATATACATCCGACATGTGGATACAGGGCGGTCCATGCGGTGGTCAAAATATATATAGTACATGTCGATAGAGGACGGTCCATGTTGTGATCATTATATACATCCGACATGTGGATACATGACGGTCCATGCGGTGGTCATCTAGACATCCGACATGTGGATACAGGACGGTCCATGCTGTGGTCAACATATATATTGTACATGTGGATTCAGGACGGTCCATGCTGTGGTCAACATATACATGTTACACGTGGATACAGGACGGTCCATGCTGTGGTCAACATATATATATAGTACAGGTGGATAGAGGACGGTCCATGCTGTGGTCATTATATACATCCGACATGTGGATACCAGACGGTCCATGCTGTGGTCAACATATATATAGTACAAGTGGATACAGGACGGTCCATGCTGTGGTCAACACATACATCTGACATGTGGATAAAGGACGGGTAATGCGGTGGTCATCATGTACATCCGACATGTGAATACAGGACGGTTCATGTTGTGGTCATTATATACATAGTACATGTGGATACTAGACAGTCCATGGTGTGGTCAACATATACATCCGACATGTGGATTCAGGACGGTCCATGCTGTGGTCATCATATACATCCTACATGTAGATACTAGACGGTCAATGCGGTGGTCAACATATACATCCTAAATGTGGATACAGGACGGTCCATGCTGTCGTCATCATATACATCCTACATGTGGATACAGGACGGTCCATGCTGTGGTCATCGTATACATCCTTCATGTGCATACGGGACGGTCCATGATGTGGTCAACATATACATCCAACATGTAGATACAGGACGGCCCATGATGTGGTCAACATATACATCCTACATGTAGATACAGGACGGTCCATGCTGTCGTCATCATATACATCCTACATGTGGATAGAAACGGTCCATGCTGTGGTCATCATATACATCCGTCATGTGGATACAGGACGGTCCATGCTGTGGTCAACATATACATCCTACATGTGGATACAGGACGGTCCATGCGGTGGTCATCATATACATGTTACACGTGGATACAGGACGGTTCATGCTGTGGTCATCATATACATCCTTCATGTGGATACAGGACGGTCCATGCTGTGGTCATCATATACATCCTTCATGTGGATACAGGACGGTCCATGCTGTGGTCATCATATACATCCTACATGTGGATACAGGACGGTCCATGCTGTGGTCATCATATACATCCTTCATTTGCATACGGGACGGTCCATGATGTGGTCAACATATATGTGGATAGTACAGTCTTAACCGCCCTTTTACTAAGGTCGGTTCTTGACTGCAGATCAACCTCCATCGTCAGCTTGGTGCCCGCCAGATGTTTCGGCCCTTATCCAAGTACATCTGTAATGGCGGGTGGGCCCACCGTCTTACGGTGTGGAGGTTGATCGCATCCAGCTTGTCTCCTCGCGTCGTAGCCACAGCCAGCTAGACGCCCGCTCTGCAGCCTGGCTCAGCTTCTGGATTGCCCGGCGCCTGTCTCTGCCAGTGGTGCCAACAGCTGTCATCAATCTGCATACAGATTGCGCACAGAACCCTCTAGCGCCTACTTCGATAGGGAAGAGCCATGTCCGCCAACCTCGGTGTCGGCACTGCTCAAGTAAATCAGTGTACTTGGCCTTCTTCCTCTCATAGGCCTCTTCACATCTCGTCTCCCAAGGTACTGTCAACTCGATGACAACGAGCTTCTTGCCTGTCTCGGACCACAGTACAATGTCTGGTCTCAAGTTGGTCTGGACGATACCCGGGAACACGAGCTTCTTTCCTAGGTCGACTGCCATATTCCATCCTGTGGCGCCGTCAAGGATTGATTTCTTCTGTGGAGCTTCTGTCTTCGCAGTTTCACCTGGTCTCACAAAGTTGATACAACATATACATCCTACATGTAGATACAGGAAGGTCCATGATGTGGTCATCATATACATCCTACATGTAGATACAGGACGGTCCATGCTGTGATCATCATATACATCCTACATGTGGATAGAAACGGTCCATGCTGTGGTCATCTTATACATCCTTCATGTGGATACAGGACGGTCCATGCTGTGGTCATCATATACATCCTACATGTGGATACAGGACGGTACATGTTGTGGTCATCATATACATCCTACATGTGGATACCGGACGGTTCATGTTGTGGTCAACATATACATCCTACATGTGGATACAGGACGGTTCATGTTGTGGTCAATATATACATCCTACATGTGGTTACCGGACGGATCATGTTGTGGTCAACATATACATACTACATGTGGATACAGGACGGTCCATGCGGTGGTCATCATATACATGTTACACGTGGATACAGGACGGTTCATGCTGTGGTCATCATATACATCCTTCATGTGGATACAGGACGGTCCATGCTGTGGTCATCATATACATCCTACATTTGGATAAAGGACGGTCCATGCTGTGGTCATCATATACATCCTACATGTGGATAGAAACGATCCATGCGTTGGTCACCATATACATTCGAAATGTGGAAACCGGACCGTCCTTGCTGTGGTCATCATATACATCCTACATGTGTAGACTAGACGTTCCATGCTGTGGTCAACATATACATAGTACATGTGGATACAGGACGGTCCATGCTGTGGTCATCATATACATAGTACATGTGGATAGAGACGGTTCATGCTGTGATCATCATATACATAGTACATGTGGATACAGGACGGTCAATGCTGTGGTCATCATATACATCATACATGTGGATACAGGACGGTCCATGCTGTTGTCATCGTATACATCCTCCATGTGAATACAAGACATTCTATGCTGTGGTCATTAAAGACATCCTGCTTTTGGATACAGGACGGTCCAAGATGTGGTCACCATATGCATCCTAAATGTAGTTACAGGACGGTCCATGTTGTGGTCATTATATACATAGTACATGTGGATACTAGACAGTCCATGGTGTGGTCATTATATACATTCTAAATGTGCATACAGGACGGTCCATGCTGTGGTCCTCGTATAAATCCTACATGTGGATACCGGACGGTCCATGCTGTTGTCGTCATTTACAACCGTCATGTGGATACAGGACGGTCCATGTTGTGGTCATCATATAGATCCGACATGTGGATACAGGACGGTCCATGCTGTGGTCAACATATATATAGTACATGTGGATAGAGGACGGTCCATGATGTGGTTAACATATACATAGTACATGTGGATAGAGACGGTCCATGCTGTGGTCAACTTATATATATTAAATGTGGATAGAGGACAGCCCATGCGGTGGTCATTATATACATCCGACCTGTGGATACATGACGGCCCATGCGGTGGTCATCATATACATCCGATATGTGGATACAGGACGGCCCATGGGTGGTCATCATATACATCCTACATGTGGATACAGGACGATCCATGCCGTGGTCATCATATATATCCTGCATGTGGATACAGGACGGTCCATGATGTGGTCAACATAGACATCCTACATGTGGATACAGGACGGTCCATGCTGTGGTCATCATATACATCCTTCATTTGCATACGGGACGGTCCATGATGTGGTCAACATATATGTGGATAGTACAGTCTTAACCGCCCTTTTACTAAGGTCGGTTCTTGACTGCAGATCAACCTCCATCGTCAGCTTGGTGCCCGCCAGATGTTTCGGCCCTTATCCAAGTACATCTGTAATGGCGGGTGGGCCCACCGTCTTACGGTGTGGAGGTTGATCGCATCCAGCTTGTCTCCTCGCGTCGTAGCCACAGCCAGCTAGACGCCCGCTCTGCAGCCTGGCTCAGCTTCTGGATTGCCCGGCGCCTGTCTCTGCCAGTGGTGCCAACAGCTGTCATCAATCTGCATACAGATTGCGCACAGAACCCTCTAGCGCCTACTTCGATAGGGAAGAGCCATGTCCGCCAACCTCGGTGTCGGCACTGCTCAAGTAAATCAGTGTACTTGGCCTTCTTCCTCTCATAGGCCTCTTCACATCTCGTCTCCCAAGGTACTGTCAACTCGATGACAACGAGCTTCTTGCCTGTCTCGGACCACAGTACAATGTCTGGTCTCAAGTTGGTCTGGACGATACCCGGGAACACGAGCTTCTTTCCTAGGTCGACTGCCATATTCCATCCTGTGGCGCCGTCAAGGATTGATTTCTTCTGTGGAGCTTCTGTCTTCGCAGTTTCACCTGGTCTCACAAAGTTGATACAACATATACATCCTACATGTAGATACAGGAAGGTCCATGATGTGGTCATCATATACATCCTACATGTAGATACAGGACGGTCCATGCTGTGATCATCATATACATCCTACATGTGGATAGAAACGGTCCATGCTGTGGTCATCTTATACATCCTTCATGTGGATACAGGACGGTCCATGCTGTGGTCATCATATACATCCTACATGTGGATACAGGACGGTACATGTTGTGGTCATCATATACATCCTACATGTGGATACCGGACGGTTCATGTTGTGGTCAACATATACATCCTACATGTGGATACAGGACGGTTCATGTTGTGGTCAATATATACATCCTACATGTGGTTACCGGACGGATCATGTTGTGGTCAACATATACATACTACATGTGGATACAGGACGGTCCATGCGGTGGTCATCATATACATGTTACACGTGGATACAGGACGGTTCATGCTGTGGTCATCATATACATCCTTCATGTGGATACAGGACGGTCCATGCTGTGGTCATCATATACATCCTACATTTGGATAAAGGACGGTCCATGCTGTGGTCATCATATACATCCTACATGTGGATAGAAACGATCCATGCGTTGGTCACCATATACATTCGAAATGTGGAAACCGGACCGTCCTTGCTGTGGTCATCATATACATCCTACATGTGTAGACTAGACGTTCCATGCTGTGGTCAACATATACATAGTACATGTGGATACAGGACGGTCCATGCTGTGGTCATCATATACATAGTACATGTGGATAGAGACGGTTCATGCTGTGATCATCATATACATAGTACATGTGGATACAGGACGGTCAATGCTGTGGTCATCATATACATCATACATGTGGATACAGGACGGTCCATGCTGTTGTCATCGTATACATCCTCCATGTGAATACAAGACATTCTATGCTGTGGTCATTAAAGACATCCTGCTTTTGGATACAGGACGGTCCAAGATGTGGTCACCATATGCATCCTAAATGTAGTTACAGGACGGTCCATGTTGTGGTCATTATATACATAGTACATGTGGATACTAGACAGTCCATGGTGTGGTCATTATATACATTCTAAATGTGCATACAGGACGGTCCATGCTGTGGTCCTCGTATAAATCCTACATGTGGATACCGGACGGTCCATGCTGTTGTCGTCATTTACAACCGTCATGTGGATACAGGACGGTCCATGTTGTGGTCATCATATACATCCGACATGTGGATACAGGACGGTCCATGCTGTGGTCAACATATATATAGTACATGTGGATAGAGGACGGTCCATGATGTGGTTAACATATACATAGTACATGTGGATAGAGACGGTCCATGCTGTGGTCAACTTATATATATTAAATGTGGATAGAGGACAGCCCATGCGGTGGTCATTATATACATCCGACCTGTGGATACATGACGGCCCATGCGGTGGTCATCATATACATCCGATATGTGGATACAGGACGGCCCATGGGTGGTCATCATATACATCCTACATGTGGATACAGGACGGTCCATGCCGTGGTCATCATATATATCCTGCATGTGGATACAGGACGGTCCATGATGTGGTCAACATAGACATCCTACATGTGGATACAGGACGGTCCATGTTATGGTCTTCATATACATCCTGCATGTGGATACAGGACGGTCTATGCGGGGGGGGGGGGGGGGGGGGGGGGGGGGGAGTGGGGGGGACATGATATACATTCTACATGTGGATAGAGACGGTTAATTTTGTGGTCACCATATACATCCTACATGTGGATACAGGACGGTCCATGCAGTGGCCATAATATACTTCCTACATGTCGATACAGGAATGTCTATGCTGTGGTAATCATATACCATCTACATGTCTATACAGGACGGTCAATGCTGTGGTCATCATATACATACTACATGTCGATACATTCTCTGTGGCTATCCTCTGCCTTACGCATTATGTTGAGTAACTTGACTTGTTAAAACAGTTTCGGTGATATCCTGAGAATTCTCAAACTTAATGATATCAGAATACAAACGTTGATTTAATGCTGTAGAATGTATCTTTGTACCTTTTGCGGTAGTTTGCTCGAAGATCCTTTTACGTTTGGGGACGTCAGTTCAAATTTTGTGTATCTCGCTTTTGTCGTTGTATGAAGCTAGACTGTCCGGCGTCATGTTGCCCCACTCGCCCCCCCCCCCCCCACCCCCCAGCCCTCATTAAAGGTTGTTGGCCGATAGAAAGATAGATAAGCGTTGCAAATCAAACTAGCATATTTTAGACAATAAGGTTATGGCTAAATATGTAATCGGCGAGCCAGGTTTGGCCCTATTTCGGATGCATATGAATAAATGGAGACACATTTCCTCTAGGTCGGCCTGGGCGTTGTCGGAAAAGGGGCCTATCCGCGACCAAAAATCTATTACTTTGCTGGTTTTAAAACGATTACGGAGGTATTTTTCAGGCAGTCAGCCCCGAAAAAGTGCCGAAGCGCTTCAGGAGTCGAAAGCTGGTTCGATCCTCTTTCGGATGCATATTAAGAAGGGGTGTCACATGTCCGCTCTGTGGGGTTTGTCGGGATCGGAAGGAGGCCTATCTTATTTTTGCGTATTTTCCACCAAATACGGAAGAACTTATGAGGCAGTTAGGCCTAATACAAAGCCTATATCTCTTCAGGACCCGAAAGCTAGCTCGATTCTCTTTCGGATGAATATGAGGTGGTGTTACATTTCCTCTATGCCCGGATGGTCGGGGCCGGAGAGAGATCTATCCCAGAACCTTAAAAATCCGCTTTTTTCGTTATTTTCCACCATGTGTGGTGATATTTTTCAGGCAGGTGAGCACCAAGATAGAGCCACAGTCTCTTCTGGACTCAAAAGCTGGTTCGATTCTCTTTCTGATGCATATGAAGAAGTGATGTCATATTTCCTCTATGTCGGCCTTGTCGGGGTCGGAAAGAGGTCTATACGCAACCCACCCCCCCCCCCTTTTTTTTGCACATTTCCTACCACATACGGAGACAATTTTGAGACAGTCATTCCAAATATAGAGCCAAACGCTTTGTGGCAGTTAAAAGCTGGTTCGATCCTCTTTCATATGCATGAGAAGAAGAGGTGTCACATTTCCTCTATGCTGGCCTTGTCGGAAAGAGGTCTATACGCGACCAAAAATCCCCTTTCCTGTAGATTTCCTACCACTTACGGGGACATTTTTAAGGCAGTCAGTCCCAAGATAAAGCCGAACGCTCTGCAGCAATTAAAAGCTGAAAGAGGCCTATCCGCGACCAACGATCCCCCTGCAGATTTTTACCAATTACGCAGACATTTTTGAGGCAGTCAGCGCAAAGATACAGCCAAAGTCTCTTCAGGACTCGAAAGCTGGTTCGATCCTCTTACGGATGCATATGAAGCACAGTTCCTCTTTGTCGGCCTTTGCGGGATCGATGAGGCCGATCCATGACAAAACCTTTCACAAAAATGTTTAAGCATACCGTTTATCGCATTCTTCCTGGATAACGAGTAAATTAAACTGATAACATAATTTACTTCTGCATAATTTTAAGTAGAAACTTAAGTTTATAATTTTTTGCTCTTAAATGAAATAGGTTACGAATTTGAGTATGTATTATATCCATGCAGGAATTTTATTTTAACCAAATAACATCAAACTCGTTATTTTTTACGGTAAAATGATGAAACCACTACGTTAAGAATATGTCACGTAACAATTCTTTTGCATAGGTAGCTTTTGCATTAAATCTTAATGCCTAGATAGACAATCTATATCCTCATCAGAGGTTTCAATTCGCATTTCCCACCAGCTTTACTTCGTACAAATATTACATAACTCGCCCCTTGTATACGCTGTAGTGCGAGTTAGTGTTAACTATGGCACGAGTGCTGATACTGGCTGGTAGGTGTTAATTGATATGGTGTGGCGTTAATTGCTGTTTACCGTTTGTTATTTTTTTGTTGTTGAGTTATTGGCTGGAGCGCGCCGCCCATATATGGAATGCTGAAAATTTTTGCACAAGCCAGCGGATGTTCTCGGACATTTTCGTTCTAGCTAGAGAATGGTCGAGGGACAATGGAGGTGTTCCGAATTCCGGAAGTTTCGCGATTTACTCATTCCCAACGTACGGGTCCTATTTCGATAAATGACGTTCTTTTTATATATAACTATTGCGAGTATGGAGAATTATTGTTATATGTAAAGTTGTTCTTTGTATAAAAGATTACGGACTCTGAAAATTCGAAATTTTCCGTGTAATTTCGTAGACTCCCGGAACACCATGTCAGCGATCATGTGACCTTAGTAAATTACCACGTGATCGCGACATCCGGTTTGCAAAAATGGAGTCGAAAAGACGTGATCGCAGCGGTCGATTTAGCATATCAGGTCCCAAAGGCAATGTCAAAAAGGAAATTAATAAAAAACAAGATCATACTTATATTGTGAGTGACCGTGTTTGTGATTATGTGGACATTGAAAGTTCGCCCAAGGAGAATGAAAGTTGGAAAATAGGACGCAGAATGGTCGAATTCTCCGTGTTGGTTGAAGGACTTAAATTGTGTACTTTATGTAGACTCAGGCCGATTCCACTGTGTCATTGGGGAACTAAAGAAAGGATTGGGGGTGGGGGTTGTATTTATATATTAAATGTTTAAATAGGGACTGTGGACATGTGAACTCTGTGGCATATGGAAAGATGTTCAGATGAAGTTTTGCCTTGAATACAACGCTTGGAACAGGTAAGAATTGATTTGCATAACAGATGCATAGAGCATCTGCAATCTAATTGAATATGTTAGTTATTGATTTATTTTGTTACCTTGCCATTGAAATAAAACTCCAGTTTCGTACCCAAAACATTTCCTACCAATATGTGAGTTAGTATTTTTCTCATTTTTTTGTGTTAAAAGAAAATAAACATGTTTGCATTGGCATACAATATTTTTTTACATGTATACATTGAATTCACTTGAAAAACTAGGCTTCAGTGGTGAGTAGGTCCTCTTACTTTTTTCAAGATCTTCTGGACTAGCCAAACACTATTGTGCTAATTAATTTAACAATAAAATATTTTTAGAGGTGTACAGCATCCACCACCCAGTCTTTTTTACTACAATGCTTACACAAATAAAACAGAATTGTTAGTCCCAGATACCATGCTTATCAGTTCGTTTCTTTTACAGCTATGATTGACAGTCTGGGAGGTCCACAAAAAGTAAACCACATGTTAGCGGCACTAAACAAGCTTGACAAGTTTGTTAAGTGGCTGAAAAGGTTTGATCAAGTTGTGTTAGTGGCACACAATAGCAGGAAGTTTGACTTCTCTATCCTTCTGTCAGCAGTGTCAAATATTAACAAGTTGGACGACCTTTTTGCCAGTGTTGCTGGTCGTGTGGATTCATTATCCTTGTTACAAACAGGAAGATCTGACACGTGATATTTTGTGCATTCAGTACAATGCACATGATGATTTGCGCACTTTGGTGAAACTCTTCCCGCATTCATGCACATTATTTCCAGATGTTCTCAAATTCTCTTCTTCTGTAAAAGCATTGTACCTTCAACTTCTGATTTCTTAGGAAAAAGCAAAAAATCTTCAATCATTGACATGTCTGGTAGCTAGTAGTGTCTATAAACTGCCAACAGAAGGACATATAGCAGCATTTGGACTCAACCTGGAACATCTCAGGATAATATACACACATGATGGAGAAGATGGACTGCATTCTACCTTACTTCGAAAAATAGTGAAGGACAACCTGGGGTTACAAACACTAAAAGAACACTTGATACTTTAGTGCCTAACCTAGATAATTTCTTTCAGAAAAAAAGTACACAGTAATTTACTTCATGCAATGCACAGGAACTCTTGATTTTATGACTTTTTTGAGTTATATCCAAAATATCCTGCATCAAAGCTGTAAATCCAAATAATTAATTTATTTATTCATTTGGCAAAATTATGGAGGATTTTGTGTCGACAGTTGTTGTCATTTTTCAGGTCATGTCCGAAACGAGGGGTACAATCTTATAATTCGCATATCTCAAGTTTAAGCTGGTAAAAGTTGTCTAAACTTTATTTTTTTATGTCTTATAGAATGCTTAAAAAAAGTTTAGACAACTTTATGTCTTATAGAATGCTTAACAGAAATGGTAAAGGCGATTACCAATTTCTAACATGCATTTCAGAGTCCGTAATCCTTAATATGTTTATATAAAACTTATGAAAACTATAGGTTATTTGTTTAAAATTTATTATTTTCTCTATTTCTAAAAATAGATCGATAGGGTCTGTAGTGACACGTTATGAAAAATATCAATTTTACTCACACACAGATGACAATTGTGGAATAGTGCAGTCGTTATGGACTTGTCCTGATGTTAGCGGTCTCCAGAGATCGAATCCCGTTGCAATCATTTTTTTCTGTGACTTTTTTCTTCTTTGTTTTTACAATAAATATAACACACAAAACATTTAAATAGACAAAAATATTGATCAATAACAAATGTTCACGCAGAGGAGGTATTTTTAATTTTTTAAATTTCTAAACACTAATGTACATCTGACGGTTTTACTTGTTAATGAAGACATGTTTGTCCCTTTTTAGGATTGTAGTTGTACATATAAGTAGCCTTATATACCGGAATTAAATTATTACAGTGATTTTTTAATGTTTAATTAATATTTAATATCAGTCATATCTAAATTTCTAATAAATATTATTTTTCACTGTTGCGTCGCCCTTTGATGCTTCGCATCAATGCTTTTCTTGTTCAATATTGGTACGAATTTTCCCAGACGCGATTTGGTTTGATGCGAGCATTCTTATGTGAAATATATATTAAGCATGAATTCATGTGGATGTAAAATAATTTTTTTTCATTATATAACATAACAGATATAAATATGACCATGGCCATTTATCATGCTTCAATGACATTTGTTACTGTTCACTGTCTAGTATCATACATTGTGAGTGCCTGCTGTCTTGAATATTTTCACTATACACACTGTGTACTACCGCTGGGCTATGTGCTTGCCAGGTTGGTTTTAGCCACTGATGGTACTCCCAAAACGTGACTTCATTCTAGGTTTCAACTTGGCGGCTCACTCGCGTGATCGTACGTCGTGGAAGATTTTGTAAAAATGTTGCTATCCGTGAAAAGGACAGATCTATTGTAATCGACCATAATTATTGCTCATGAACTGTATGTGGGGGAGAATCGTGTTTAGAACAGAACAGAACATATTTTTATTCAGATTTGTACATATGTACATCATCGTTTTGGAATAACAATGTAAAATCTATTATCCGGTTTCTTACTATCATAAAAGTCTGAAATACAAATGACACTATTTCCAGCTGCGCATGTAATAATTTCATTATAATAAATATAAAGAATATAAGAAACAGCAATAGAGAATAAACTTTATGTATTAAGTACACACATTGTCCTTCTAAGTGAGATTGCTTTCTTGATAAATAGAGCGAGATTGGTAAGTATGGTTTTATCTTTCGAATCAAATAGCAAACACATTTTATATACGGATGGTCTACTATACATAGTTGGATTAAGGTACCTTCTTCTTAAATCATTGTAAATTGGACATATACAAATAAAATGAAAAACGTCTTCAATATCTCTATTATTGCATAACAGACAACATCTACTGTCTCTAGAAACAGGGTTTCTTGAGAAGCGTTCCGTGTGGATTCTTAAGGAATGTGCAGAGATTCTCATTTTTGTAATAAAATGTCTTAAGTAATTTGGTACAATATCTAAGTATGGCTCGTTATTTGGTGTGTCCTTTATGTTTTTATAAAAGTCCAACACATTATTATTACTTATAAAGCCATTCCACTCTTGCGTAAAAGTATCAATAATACGCTGTTTGAATATCAGAGGGAATATTTTCTTACTTAATGAGATTTAATTCAGAAATACATCTGAAAACCCGTACTTGTAAGGTTTTTTACATTATAAATCCAATTTTTGCAAACCATTTAGACAATCTTTTAAACCTTGATCATACAATAAAACAACTATTCTATTGGTAGAATGAATTATTTTACACCAGTACTTAATAATTCTAACAAAACGAGTAATATATAAGGCATACCGTCCAAGTTCTGCATATACAGCTACAGTACTTGTACTAGAACGAACGTTTAGTATATGTTTACAAAATTTTAAGTGAAGGCATTCCAGACTTTTACTTGTACAGAACCCCCACAACTCACATGAATAGTTAAGACTAGAACCAACAAAAGCATCAAACAATTGACACAAGGACTTAGGAGTCAATGGTAGTTTGCGACATTGATTACTTAATACATTCAGTGCTTTGATTCCCTTTCCAGCCAAAAGTTCGATATTATAACTAAACGAACCCGTATAGTTAAAAACGGTTCCAAGATAATTAAAAGTATCCACAGTTTCAATTTTATTTCCATTATACGTCCAGTTTTCAGAAGCTAACAGCCGTCCTCTCTCTTTCGAAAAACCATGACTTTAGTCTTAAGAACATTGACTTCTAAACTCCATTGTTGACAATAATTGTATAATAAGTCAAGCTTATTTTGTAGATCCTTAGGAGAATCTCCTAGTATGACCATGTCGTCAGCAAAAAGTAAAACAGTAAGAAGAGTATCATTAATGCAAATATTTGATTCTGTATTGGATCTTAGATACATTTCAATGTCGTCTAAGAACAACGACACAAGGACAGGGGAGATAACCTCGCCTTGTCTAAGTCCAACACAACAAGTAAAAAATTCAGAGAAGTTATTACATTGCCTCACACAAGACTTAACTTCCTTGTACATGTTTTTAAGGACGGGTAGCATTTTACCTTTAATGCCAATTTTATGTAATTTAAACCACAGTGCATTTCTATTTATACCATCGAAACATTTTTTCAGATCAATCATACCTGCATATAATCGTTTATTATTAAACATATAATGTTGGACGATAGATTGTAATGCAAACATTGCATCAACGGTTGAATGACTTTTTCTAAAACCATACTGATAATCGCCTATACGTGAGAAGGTCTCAGTGTATTTATTAATTCTGTTATTTAGAACAGAGGTAAACAGTTTCGCAAAAACACTTAATAATGTTATACCACGGTAATTGTTAGGGTCATTCTTGTCCCCCTTTTTATGTAAGGAGACAATAATACCCTTTGTCCATTCTTCCGGAAAACATCCAGAATCAAATATAGCATTAAAAATGTCACATATATGTCCAGAAATTATGTCTTTACTCTCAATAAAATATTCGTTAATAAGCCCATCAATACCACTGGCTTTACAACGGTTTAGTTTATTAATAGCTACATTAACCTCCTCAACTGTAATCTTACTGTTAATCAGATACATTTTCGTGTCATAATTGCCAGAGACGATCAAGACAGCCAAAAGAAAACTGCAATCAGTTATTCCTAGATTGGCAGAAGCATAGCGTGATTTCAGAGCACGCGCAGGAAACAGTCGAAACTATTGACCGGTCTTCAATTCGCGAACGTGGACCGTTTGTAGAATTTCAGAAAATAGTAAAAATACCAAATTACATTTATATAAGGAATTGGGAAATTATAAAAAATAAATAATATTGACTTAATAAGAATAAGCGGGTGGGGTGACGGCGGGGTGTAGAAACTGTTTTCATTTATTACCATATACAATAATAGTATTAAATATATTTTTATAATTTAAATAGTGTTTGTACTAATGTATTTAAGGGTGTTTTTTGTGAAGATATAATGTATTCTTAAGAAAATATAATTGTAATTATTTCAGATATTTACTTGTTGTACTAATTTAAGTTTCAGATTTTTATCAAAAGCATTATGCATCATATACAATGACCATGATTGAATTTTTATAAGAAATGAAACGACTAACTCATTGTTCGCGTCCTGTAATAATCAAACCTTGATATTTACAAATTTTATTGGTAAAATGCTACCCTATATTTTTTCATTTAAGTAAACCTTACAGAAGATTTCTATGTGGTTCAGATGTCTGATCTAAATACAAGAGAAACACCACGCATTTGAATATTTGCTAAATTATTGATATCGATAAAAACGGCCAATTTTATTAGGAGGTAGGTACACCTTTCAAAATGCCATATTTTATTAGATTTAAGATTGATCTGAAAATATATGTGCTACTTAATGCGTATTTTCCAGATTTATTTTAATAAATGTTCTTCTTCTTGTGTTGAAAACGCAAAGCGAGCAAGGGATCAGTGTACTTTAGATTGATTATTTTAATTTATAGATGGTAACATCTTTTAATATTTCAATTATAAGTGTTTCATACCATACTTAATACAAACACATGAACAAAACTACCAAAGAGAACAGAGCCCATTACAGTTGCCTGTTCATTCTATGCTTTCACATAAAGTATCACAATGCCACTAGGAGTTAACTTATTTTGTGCTATCTTTGGAGCCGGAATGCATGTCAAGGTACGTTTTATTTTTGTATTTTTATATGCATATTCTTACATAACTGCAACTATTTTATATCATATTTTACTATGAATGCATACACAAATTTGGAATAAGTCTACCCAGTGAACAGAAAACTCGGAAAATGTCAGATTTTTCCTCTCCACTGTCCATATTTCTCCCATGCTGTTTTACCCTAGTCAAATTTACTTTATTGTGTACTTAGTCATATCTACAAAAACTCCAAGGCATAATCATTCTTATGCCCGACCGAGCATACCTCAGTATAATGCGTTCGGTTTGGCGCTAAATAACGTTGGCTATTGCTATTTGCTCTAAGTGGCAGAAATTTTAGATTCCGTTCTATTTTTTACTAAGTGACGTCTATATTTATGCGGTATCGCCACCTAGCGTCTGAATGCTGTCAATATTTAACTTATGCATTAGTAATTTGTGACTTCAGAATTGTGACTTCAGATTTGTAACTTACAAATTGTATACCAGAAATGTGAATAAGACATGTGCAAAACTTTTTTTTGTATTCAAATAACAAATTATTGTTAATATCGAGCGTTGCAATTTGCAAATTTAAAACTAAGTATTGTCGGATATCCCCTTCAATACTATCCCAGCTACATGTACGTACACACAGGCCGTTTTAAATAAACAGTATGGTGGGGTGTTTTGTGACACTCAGAACACTTAGGATTTTGCGCTAGGCGGCAGTCTTTGTGATTTTCTGTCTGAAAATATTGCTCCTTATTCGACGCAAAATGAACACATAAACAGGTTAAAGCAATATAGCAGCAAGTTACAAGACATATTTGAAAAGTTATAGTTTTTATTGAATAGTTTCCAATACTATAAACTATAAATCACCAGAACAAAGGATGTATGATGTATAATCCGGAGACCATATAGTATTTTCAAAGAAACAAAACAAATAGAAAAAAGAGAGAAAAACTCGGCACAATGTAATAGTTTTTTTTCAAGATGTTCCAAAAGCAGAAGAAAAAAATGGCATTTTTTAAAATTGACTAAAAACTTAAAATGTATAAGCAGGAAAAACATGTATGGAGCAGCCTTACATTACACGAATTATTATTGTCCAGGTAGTATGTTCTTTACTTTCTCAGTACCTTATAGTTTATTATTAAAGTTGTTTGCATGGAAGCATTTTTGCTTTTTTCATTTCTTGTATGTTCGCGGAAAGAACTCAAATAAAACTAGCAACCTCAAAATGCGTCTGAATGATTCTAGGAACGGTGAATATTAGATATAAATACCACTGTGTTAATAAACTGCACTACGACTCAAATGACTGTTGCTATAAGATCAGAAACACGTTTTGCTTTCCTATTAGCGGGATAGGTATTTTTGTGGGATTAATTTAATGGTCTTTAGTAACCGTTGTACATGTATGAGCTTACAAACAGCGTATTTATCGCTAGTTATCAGTTCTACATTTAGTTCCCGTTTAATCTCATTTGCGCATCACATTTGAACCTTTAGTCAGTAATAAGACCTTTTTCATTTTAAATTACTTTCTTTTTTTATCAGGTTAATGGAGTAGGATTTTGATTATCAAACAAATTTTGTGTTCAGAGTTAGACTAATATATGTATGTTAAATAGGACTTTTAAGTGTTTATATTTAATTTAATATATGTAAGTCGAATATGAATTTTATGTGTTTATAGATTTACTAATATATGTATGTTGAATAGGACCTTTAACTGTTTACAGTTAGACCAAAATATGTAGGTCGAATAGGACCTTAACGTGTTTATAGAGACAAATATCTGTAAGTAGAATAGGTCCGTTACGTGTTGATAGTTTGACCAATATATGTATGTCGAATAGCGCCTTAAAGTGTTTAATGTTAGACTAATACACGCCTGTCGAATAAGACTTTTAAGTGTTTATTTTTAGACTAATATTTGTGTGTCGAATACAACCTTTAAGGGTTTATATTTAGACTAATATATGTATGTCGAATAGGAGCTTTAAGTGTTTATTTTTAGACTAATATTTGTATGTCGAAAACACCCTTTAAGGGTTTATATTTAGACTAATATATGTATTTTGAATAGGACCTTTAAGTGTTTATAGTAAGACTAATATATGTTTGTTAAATAGGACCTTTAGATAATTACTGTTAAACTAATATATCTAAGTCGAATATGACCTTTAAGTGTTATTGATTGACTTATGTATGTTGAATAGGACTTTTAAGTGATTATATTTAGACTGATATATGTATGTCGAATAGGGCCTTTAAATGTTTATATTTAGACTAATATATGTATGTCGAATAGGACCTTTGTAAGTGTTTATAGTTAGTCTGATATATGTATGTTGAATATGACCTTTAAGTGTTTATAGTTAGACAAACATATGTATGTTGAATAGGACCTTTAAATGAGACTAAGATGTGTATGTTGAATAGGACTTTTAAGTGTTTATAGTTAGAATAATAAATGTGTGTCGAAAAGGACCTTTAAGTGTTTATATTTAGACTAATATATGTAAGTCGAATAGGATCTTTAAGTGTTTATTTTTAGACTAATACATGTATGTCGAATACGACCATTGCGTGTTTATATTTGAACTAATACATCTATGTAGAACAAAAGATTTACATCTTTATATTTGGACTAATATATGTATCTCTAATAGGACCTTTAAGTGAATATATTTAGATTAATATATGTATGTCGAAAAGGACCTTTAAGTGTCATAGTTAGATTATTATATGTAAGTCGAATATGACCTTAACCTGTGTATTGTTAGACTTATATATGTAAGTCGAATATGACCTATTAAGTGTTTATAGTAAGACTAATATATGTTAGTCGATCTGACCTTAAAGTATTTTTATTTAGACTAATATATGTACGCTGAATGGGACCTTTAAGTGTTTATAGTAAGACTAGGGTGTGTATGTTGAATAGGACTTTGAAGTGTTGTTTATAGTTAGAATAATATATGTGTGTCGAATAGGACCTTTAAGTGTTTATATTTAGACTAATATATCTAAGTCGAATACGACCTTAAACTGTATACTGTTAGACTAATATATGTGTGTCGATTATGACCTTTTAAGTTTTTATATTTAAACTAATATATGTACGCTGAATGGGACCTTTATGTGTTTATAGTTAGACTAAGATGTGTATGTTGAATAGGACTTTTAAGTGTTTATATTTAGACTTGTAATATATGTGTCGAAAAGGACCTTTAAGTGTTAATATTTAGACTATTATATGTAAGTCGAATAGGATCTTTAAGCGTTTATTTTTAGATTAATATTTGTGTGTCGAATAGGACCTTTAAGTGTTTATATATAGACTAATACATGTATGTCGAATAGGAGCTTTAAGTGTTAATATATAGACTAATACATGTATGTCGAATAGGAGCTTTAAGTGTTTATATTTAGACTAATACATGTATTTTGAATAGGACCTTTAAGTGTTTATAGTAAGACTTATATATGTTTGTTAAATAGGACCTTTAAATAATTACAGACTAATATATGTATGTTGAACAGGACCGTATATCTAAGTCGAATATGACCTTTAAGTGTTTATAATTAGACTTACATATGTATGTTGAATAGGACCTTTAAGTGTTTATATTTAGACTTATAATTGTAAGGCGAATAGTAGTTTTTTATATTGAGACTAATATAATGTGTAGTGCGTTGATAACTTCAAGCTTTCGCCCCACTGCAGAAACAGCTTAGTTGAGATTTTTCTCAATCGCAAAAGAGTCTAGTTAGTCTACGGAAAATTTAGTTTGATATCTTATCGTTATCCAATTAAATAATCGTTAACCGATGTGGATTTAGAAACGTATATTATATAACAAAATGAAGTATTCTGAAAATGTGTTATTTTGCAGAAAGGATTGGATTTTTAAAACGACATAAGTTGGCTTGCAATTTCCTACGAATCTAAGCAAATGTGTCCACCTCTCTTCTTGAAAATCCAGGACGTTTTCCTGCAATTAATTTTTTCTGCAATTAATTTCAAACAGCCCTGAGCTACTTGTATTCTGTTTCCGACGTATTTGATTTACTTCCTACGGTAGATCTACTTTTTCTTTTTCTTGTCATTAGAGTACAGAGACCCAATCTTATCGCTAGAGTAGAGAGACCCGACTTGGATTCCGCCGTACATTGTCCCACACAGTGGCTTGGATGAGGAAGTCCACGGTTTAAGGGCGCGATCCCGACGACATCCAGTACAGTGCTCGTTATACAGTCGGGATAAGTTTGATGTCCCCAAACTGCACCACGGCTTGTGGGTCCCAGCTCCATCCCTAGTATCCTCTTGTGTCCCCGAGTTCGAGTCTTTGCGGTTCCATTCGCTCACAAACGATGTCCGGCCGGTGTCACTCTTATTGTTGGTGCCCCAGGGCAGTGAACTAAATAGAACGGCCATGGCGAGCTGAAGAGAAATAGTAATCAACCATACACACTTTTACATAAGTAAAAAGCTATGACATACAAACATACTTCTGAACCATTGCAATATCAGAATACTGTCATAGTCAGATATTTAAACTGATACAAAATGTGTTAACATTCCTACATTAGTTTTAGCATAACCTTTTTGGTATAAGTTAAAACCACCATAAATTTATATAGAGAAGGAATATAATTCCTATTATTTACTGTCCGTAAGGTTTACTTGCATTTTGAGCATGTTTGTTCTTTTTCTTTTTCAATAAAAATGGCAATGATGTAATCTGCCTGCGTCCTGTCAGTCATTTGCACTCAAAACAAAAGAAGTTGAAAATGATTGTGATAACTATGCAATATCATGAAACGCACAACGATGCACACGTCATTCATAAACTTCAATCATGGAGGGATTCGAGACTCTCGACTTTTTTCCATAGTTCTGGTCTGTAGTTTGTGAGGTTGAAACAAAAGTCAGTGTATTAACCCCGTACGCATTATGGGGAGGTATGGTGGCTGATTTCTGCCATTTCGCATCATTTTGTTGCCGCTCTCAGTCGCGACCGGGAAGCCTTGCGATGTCCCCTTTTTAAATATGAAAACGAGTAAGCGACCCCCACCCGTTTACTGTAATAAGAGCATATGGCTGTTACACTTTCTTATTAATTTCAAGTGTCAGTGATCTCTTATGGAGTTCTTTGCACAATTATTAAATAAAATGTTGTGTATACAAGTGTAACAAAGACATGTAAGATAAAGTGTTTAAATTGGTGATCTGAATGGTGCCAAACAGTTATACAGGAAACAACAATCAGCTTTTCTCTTGAGTTTAAATGTTTACAGGTTTACATTCCGGATGAAAGATTGACAAGGATGATTGCGATGAGGTTGCTATCAAGCTGCTAAATTTTTTAGTAGTTCCATAGTTATTGAATGCATTGAGTAAAAAGACACTAGATGAGCGAGATATAAACATAAAACCATTATTGAAAAGAACATTGTTCAGTTAACCCATTACTCTTAGGTAATTAATTACAAGTGTTTGAAACGATATTATTTAAAGAACTTTTGAAGACTTTTCCGACATTTGTTGATTATTTATTAATATTGTAAAAGCAATATATGACAACTTTAATAATTATTTTAATTTGATAATTATTTTAATTTGTAATAAACTTTTGCTGCGTCCGCGTCATATAACAAAAATGATTAAAACTTATAATTTCAATATCACATCACATTTACTACACCATCCTTTAAATTAAAGCGGAAACCTTAATTTTGGACTTCATCGACAAATGAAATTTATATGACTTGCCTAGATATGCAATACAAATTCAGACTTCAGCATGTGTAAAGCCTTATTTTAAATAACAACAGCCGGTATGACAATTGAACTAATGGTGACCACATGGCGACGAGACAGTTTCCCTTACAATTAATGGAATTTCTATGTTCTTCTAAAGGTAACCTCTTTTGATCAAGACAACGGTACATTCGTTCAGAACGCACAACAGTGTCATGTCTTGTACCGACACTGCATTGCATGCAGCTATTAAGGTTTTTTACTTAGCCCGTAAAATACGTTGTATTTCCTTGAGATTACGTGCAACTACCACTTACGCTCACCTCGTCTCGCTTTACTGGTAGGAATTGCTTATAAAGAGTGTCAGGTAAAACATTTGCTAAAGTTGGTTAACAGCAATTTAAACCAAGCCTGTCCTTACTTTACTATTTAATAAACTTTCATTTTAGACGCATTTGATTATATTTTGGATCATTATGATAGAAGTTGTATAAAAAATGTCTGACAGCCATAATGAGATTATTAGCGATAATCAAATCGTCTGATATATGTTTCTTCTTTGTGGAAAACAGGACCTAAAAAAGTAAGAAATTCCACTTAATAGCTGTGTAAATGGGTTCTATTACAACTCATCTTACAACATTTGTACAAAAAGTTAAAGTATACATTGAACATTGTTAATTTAACAAAATAATGATTGTTGGTTCGTTTGGATGTGGAGTTGGGGTGGGTGATGAGTGGTAGTGGGTGATAAGTGGGGGTGATGGGTGGGGGTGGGTGATGAGTGGGGGTGGGTGATGAGTGGGGGTGGGTGAAGAGTGGGGGTGGGTGAGGAGTGGGGTGGGTGATGAGTGGGGGTGGGTAATGAGTGGGGTGGGTGATGAGTGGGGGTGGGTAATGAGTGGGGGTGGGTGAGGAGTGGGGGTGGGTGATAAGTTGGGATGGGTGAGGAGTGGGGGTGGGTGAGGAGTGGGGGTGGATGATGAGTTGTTTTATTTTTTGTTGTTTTCATTTCGTTAAAGAAATAAAATATATTTTTGGGAAATTTTGCAAAAGTTAAGTGGATTTTTGTTAATTAAAACATGTTGATTTAATTTTGGCAAAAAGAAAATCAAAAGTTTAGAATTCACGTTATGTAATATACAGAGTACCTGATTTCGTATCCCCCCTGTACAACGTGTATACGAAATAAGAATACTCATTATTGAAAGAGTTATTAGTGACTTCACTGCAAATATTTAGTGTAAATTTTGTTGGCTTTGTCCAAGCTGTTGCAAATAATAAGCGTTTAAATTTTGGCCCAATAAGAATCATATGTTTCAGACGCTAAATATTTTGTTTGAGATTTTTTCAAGCTGTTATAGCACGAAACATTTTTTTAGTTTCATATCAACTTTTTGTGTTTACCTAATGCAATGTTTAGTACTAAAAGATATTTATAAGTACTGTTTTAGAAAGAAGACTTGCATTTATTACTGACCCATTTCATATTTAAACTAATGTCATCGCAAATGTTGTTGAAATTGACCTTTATTTCGAATGTGATTTTTTTTATTGCAAACCCTGTTATTGTGCATGCTATTCGCGTTGTCGCCAGCTTTTGCAATAATCTCAGCATTTGCAATATTTATTGTAAATCCTGTGATTATTGCTACATACCTCTTTTTGTTTAATAAATGATAAAAGCTATGAGGATCGTTGTTCTTTCCATTTTGTTTGAAATATGATATAGTTCTAGTTTTTTGAATTTGAACTTAGAAATTATACGCGTGTTACATTAATGTTTTGTCCTAGAAATTTAGAGAGGCGCCCGCCGGATTGATGCTTCTATATTCGTCATAACGTTAACCTGTCATTACTCTTAACAATAAATAATGCGTAAAATTAAAGGACTTAAGTGAATAAATACAAAGGTGAAGGTGTGGTATATATTACCGAGACAATATCTTGAGAAAGGTTTATAGGTTTATTAAATAAAAATGTATGCTCACGTAAATAGCTTGAAACCAATAAAGGTGCAGAATGCCATAGAATGTTAATGTAGATATCTTTCAATAACAGCAGGTTGATAGAACATCTTATGAAGTAGCAGAGATAACTAAATTTTGCGGTGCAAAGCTTCACGCATTCTGTAGATGATTTAAACGAGCGTAAGAAATAGGTTTAATGAATACTATGTACTACTTGAACAGTTGTTGGGTATATCGTCCCATCAACAGTGTTTTAATTATCTGGAGACGGTATCTAATTAAAGTAGATATAGTGCTGCCTTCACTGTGTATAAACAACTGAAATGATATCACACCAAGCTACATTATCCTAAATCCTACGTTTGCAAACATCATATGAGGATAATTATAGCATGTTATTTTCTTCAGCATTGTTCCTGTTAAATGGCTAACATTTTTTTCAATGCTTAAATATTACTTCCCGCCCCCGCCGGGACAGAATTTTTATTTCGTTATCTTAAATTTGGCTTTTTTTAAATCATCAAAGCTACCCATCTATACTTGCGTTTCAATTTACCATAAAATCAAGATAAAAAAAGCATTTCCTTACGATACACACCTTTTTCCTTATTTGTAGAAACTAAATTTTACATGCGAAACGTTAATTTTAATGGTTCAGTATGCTGGGATTCTGTCTGATCGACATCAAGTAAATAAAGGCAAACTGAGGGGAAAATATGATCAATTTGTTCATAAAAATCAGTAAACATTTACCATTGGTATACCTTATCATACCCCACTCAAGATTTACACAAACTTTTTTTAAGTTCTGTTTTTGAAATTCAACACTTTGAGCCATAAATAATTATCAAGTACAGTGATTTAAACATTGATTCATACATGAAAGGCAGATAAACTGACATGACAAAGAGAAGGGCAAAGAGATATACAGAAGTGAAAGACAGACAGATTGTTACGACCGGATGTCGCTATATAAATTTTTTTTATAAAATGGCACGTCTACTAAATGACGAAATGGTGTAACAGAAAGAACAAACCAGCAAAAAACTAGTACAATAATGTTTTATTTTAATAAACAATTAAATCTATGGCGTAATCAAACAACAACAAATAAATGAGAAAATTTCAGAAAGCAAAATGAATATCAGCTTACAGTTTGTCCCTTTAGGAGGTGTCCCTTTAATAGTCCAATTAAAAATCCAACGTCGAATAATCATGAAGAGTTATTGGTAGAATGTCCTCGTAGATAAGCACAATTGAAATAATCCAAAGGTAGAACAAAACACGAATGTAAATGATATAATTCCAAATTCAACACTTTGATATTTATGTCACTGTAGAATATAGTAAGTCCACGTAAGTTCCAACACAGAAAGATTTAATATAGAAGCTGCAAGTATTTCCGAATTATATGTCCAATCTCTAAAGCAAACATTTTATTCAAACTTCCAAAACTTCCAAACTTATTTAATATCGGCAGACACGCCTTTATATATATATATATATATATATATCTAAAGAATTTCCAGAACATTCACGTACCCAGAACACAGATTATCAGGTAGAAAGCAGAAAGACAGCCGGATAGATAGACAGACCAATAGACATTACAAATGGATAGACAGATAGACAAGGTCGAAAGGGCGCGAGACGCGAGGAGCATGACAGACAGGTATGATAGACAGATAAAATGACATGACAAGCATTTAAGCAGATAGACAGACTGGCAAATAGACAGGCAGATAAACATAAAAAACAGGCAGATAAACAGATAGACAGATAGACATACATACAGATAGGACAAACAGACAGACAGACAGACAGACAGACAGACAGACAGACAGACAGACAGACAGACAGACAGACAGACAGACAGAAAAGCAGATTGGGCAGACAGGTTGACATACATATATTTAACATTCATAGTTTGTAATAATAACAAATTCTAGATTCTGTTAATAAACAGATTTAATCAAGCGAGGAAATTTCAAGGAAGCAACAACGACAGCTATAATTATATCACAACGGGATATACGACAATATTCCTATTACTATTTCTAGCTTTCAATACATGGATTTATAACTTCCAATGTTATCTGTGCTATACAAATTTAAGGATATTATTCTGTACTTAACTGGCAGTTATAATATAGTGATAATTTAGTGTTGATGACGCATAAAGAAAAGTGCACGGTATTTATAATCATTCATGATATGTACTGTAGACATGCACCAATTAAAGTCGGTCCATATTCACTATATTAGTGTCTACTTTTCCCTCAAACTACAGAATCAGTCTAAACGTTGTTCGTATGTTTTATCTCTCTCAGTTCTGACAGACCCTACCCCTCGTCGCAACAATTGTGGTCCCAACTTTCTTTCAATTTAACTGCATACATCCTGATTTAACTGAAGTGATCCGAGCTGGCAAATTTCCATTAAAGCTACACGGGATGGAATTCGAACGCACGGCCTCATTCTCCGTAATCCGGTGCTCTATCACCTGAGCTACCTTGGCAGACAGGTGTTAACCTTCCTTACTTTTAGCAAGGCATCAACTGGACAGAGCCACCAGTACCTAGCATGTTCCCGCTTCACATAGTTCATATATCCCTTTAACAGGTGCAAATTATGTTCAAGATAAAAATGCTGCTGCATTATGTTTTCTACAGCCTCAGACAATGTCATCTCTTATTGTATGTCTTGTCTATCAATATGTGTACACAAGGAAAATGAGTTTTAATGTTTAGAGACTTGCTTAAACTTGAAAACGTACATTGTTGGTCTACAATATAGATCTGTTTGGGAACAGTGTAAAATACTTAATCACTTTGGAAAATTAGAAAGTTTGATGTTACCTTTATTTTTTCTTTCTTAGGCTGACAATCCTCACAACGTTGACTTCTTGATAACACTTGGGAATGTCAATACCGCTGAAACTTATGGTCTGGACATGTGTACTCTCTGAAACGGTTACAATGAGTATGAATTTATTTGTCTTTTTCTTTTAGTTTCAAATATCCAATGATCTACATGACATATACAGAGGACAGTGATTATCAGTGATTCAAATGAGCCTTTATTAATCAACATATTTCAGAACAGATTAAGTATGCTTGCTAAGGATAAATTTTGTTATAATGTTGTCATGTATATGTAAAGTTTAATATAATAAACACACTTATAAAAATAACTTTGATAATAGCTTTAAATTACTTAATTAAAAAAATTACTTCATTTCACATACAACTTATTCATCTCATTAAAGTGAATGTGACAGTCAAGGCAACTACCCCTTCTAAAAAAAGCACACACATTATAGCATGTTATTTTCTTCAGCATTGTTCCTGTTAAATGGCTAACATTTTTTTCAATGCTTAAATATTACTTCCCGCCCCCGCCTGGACAGAATATTTATTTCGTTATCTTAATTTGGCTTTTTTTTAAATCATCAAAGCTGCCTATCTATACTTGCGTTTCAATTTACCATAAAATCAAGATAAAAAAGCATTTCCTTACGATACACACCTTTTTCCTAATTTGTAGAAACTAAATTTTACATGATTTAATGAGATAATGCAATGCAACATATTTTCATGCGAAACGTTAATTTTAATGGTTCAGTATGCTGGGATTCTGTCTGATCGACATCAAGTAAATAAAGGCAAACTGAGGTGACAGTCAAGGCAACTACCCCTTCTGAAAAAAGCACACACATGTTTGTTGTATGGAAACATCTAGCTAAAGATTAGAAACAAATTAACTTTCCTTCTGATTGGAAACCAAATAGATCTTATGTCTTTAGACTATATATGAGTCACACAATGCATACATATTTATTATAATTAATAAAAAGCTTTTGACATCAAATAAAATATACAGAACACTAAACATACACTAGTTTTTCATATTTAGATTGGTTTGTTAGAAAATAAAGTTTTAGACATACATGTTTATCATGGTAACTGTATGTGTCTTACCTTATTTTACAAATTATATCTCATTTTAGCAGCACAAGCTGGATTCAAGGCACTGTTCAGCTGGTCATCAATAACCATAACAATACTTTCTGAAGATTAATTGGAGTTTTAGAAATTATAAGATAAGGTCTAGAATTATGGAGCTTTTTCATACAATTAAGAAAGAAAAGAAATATAAATACATGTATTGAAATGTATTATATTTTTACAGTTGTTAATAGATTCTTTGAATGATGAGCCATGTATCATTGGAGTAAGTAGAAAGCAAAACCAAACTGCAAGTGTATATGTTTCTTCTCTGTTTGACCTACTTCTAAGTTAAAAACAACAACTTAATAATGTATGCAATGTTCATTATGACCACTATTCACCAACTATTCTTACGTAAAAATTGTCATGGTCATGGATTTCAATTCACAATATCTTCATTATGTTTTTAGCTACATGTCTGTATTTTGTATGACACTTTAAGTTTGCTACTTTGAGCTTTAAATCACATTGAAACTAAGGCTTAAGAATGGTTAAGAATGGTTGGTGAATATGTGCCTATGTTTTTTACTTCCTGTTCAATAATATAACTACTATTTTCTCAAATACATATTTACAATCAACTATATATTCCTCTTAAAAAATGTACCAAATTGTTGCAGATTTTAAAGGAAAACTATACCAAATTGTTGCAGATTTTAAAGGAACATTAGATCTAAAATATTACCTAAATATATAATATCTAGTGACACAAATATACATTGAATATGGCAAGTTCGGCGGCCAGTTCTTTGAGCGTAACGCGTGACACCGGATAAAGTAAACTAAAATGTGTTTTAACAGATATAGACTCACGTTTTTGTCAGTTTTACGACTATGGATAAATCGATTAACTCACAGCATATCCGTTAAAGCAAAATCTGTGAATTTCTTGCAAGTATATATACACAATATACATTTCAACTAAAGCGTTAGATATTTCACACTTTTTCTTAAGTTTCATTTTTAGTCAATGTCAAACACGCTGTACACATGCTAGGTAAGACAACAGACAATCCTAAACAGAAACAAAAAAACAACATATAAAATTGTCCAGTTGTGCCTTTAATCAGAATGGCTTCCGGGTGTATGTAAATATTAAGTGGTTGTCCCTTACAAACCTCCTAGTTTGTAACAATTAAACTAGAACGTAGCTTTGAGTAAAGAAATCAGATCAGGTAAACATGTTCATAAAGTTATTCATAAAGTTATTATTCAAGGACCCCCCCCCCCCCCACGTGTTGTCATCAGATTAATTAATCCAATACCTTGCTAATAACAAGTATTTTGGCAAAGGTTGCTACAGATTTAGCAGTAATAAATGCTTAGCTTTGAGTTAATACACAATTGTACATTCCAACACAATTGGGGACTACATGTACATGTGCATCTGAAATATTCACATTCACCTAGTGCTGTACAAGTGCAAGTAAAGTCAATATTAGAAGTAACATGTCTTTAAAAGGGTTCTGTATGCAGCAAGCGGTCCAATCGTAGACACCCTTGAACAACTTGCTGTGTCTTGTTTACTTTGGACTGTCCTTTATCTTGAAGAACATGAAACTGCCATGCTTGGGCTTGTTGAAGATCTGTTCGTCGTATGCGCCGATTCAATAATATGTGAGTTTCTTTACATAAAATGTTTTTGTATATAACCAAAAGTAATATATATACAAACAAGATATAGAGGATCTGATACAAGATCATTTAATGTAGATATTAATTATACGAGTTCAGAAAAAATGATATTTAATCTGGCGAGCTCACTATCATTTTTCCTGAACGCGTTTAATAATTGTTTGTATTAAATAACAACGGGTGGTCAGATTCTTTTTATCACATGATTTTACTGGCCAATGTATGATTTTAAGAAATTATAACAACATTATATGGATAAATAATGGTATGAGACGATTTGCAATTTGCATTATGATGACATTGATGACGTCATCAATAAAAAACAATATGACACTAGTGTAATAAAAGAAAATATTTCATAGGTGTATTGAATGGAAAACGATGGGAATCGTGTGATACTGATCTCAAACATATTAATGGTGAAAAGTAAAAAAATAAACAGTAGGTATACTCACATTCACTTCCTTATAGTGAGTTACGTTGTTAATGGCTTGTCCTTTTTACTGTTACATTCTCTGCACAATGCTAACCACATCAACAGGAACAACAACAGCAGCTGGCAAGAATAGCCGTGAACCGTTATCTAACAGACTGTCGTCTATCCTTGAATGTGTAGGACGACAATGTTGATATCTTCAACACTGTGCCAGGCCTCTACTTTAGACTTCCGCGGATCGTAATGTAAGGCTGTTGGGCCGAATTTCCAATAAACGGGTTGCTGTCTTAATATAGAATGCATATTTTTTGTACAAAGGAACATGTTTTTACAACTGTCATAAAAAGCAAATATTGACGATTCTGGCGGTAGATAAAGTGCCACGTTTCAACAAACTTAAACTCTTATTTGTCGTGATCTACTTATTCTTTAAACGAGTCTACACTGACGCCTTTGTTATATATTGTTATTGCCGGTACTACCTCAGAGATAAAGTCTAAATTAAAATTCAAACTAGGTGTTTACAACGAGTAAGAAAAAAACCTTTTGTGCGTGTTACCAATATGTGCGCATTATTGAAAGCAGTTTCAATGGCGATTGTTCACTCGAAGTGGTGAAGGTCATTATTTTATCCGTATTATTTGTAAATACAAAGACTTCTGAAAATGCTCTTACTTTCAAAAGGAACGAATGGTGGGCGAAGTTAACATAGCCGTTCGACATTGGCACGACATTCAAGGTCCATATGTCGAGCTGGCACAGCATTCGACTCTTAAATATACTAAGTGTGAATGTCGTGCTGGAAAATAATTCGGCACGACATTCTTTATGACATTCATCACAACGTTACAAATCACTGTTAGTGTTTTGCTGGCACAACATTCGGCACGACATTTAGCTCGACATTCAAATTAACTAAGTCTGAACGTTGTGCCGGCACAACATTCGGCACGACATTTAGCTCGACATTCAAATTAACTAAATCTGAACGTTGTGCCGGCACAACATTCGGCACGACATTTAGCTCGACATTCAAATTAACTAAATCTGAACGTTGTGCCGGCACAACATTCGGCACGACATTTAGCTCGACATTCAAATTAACTAAATCTGAACGTTGTGCCGGCACAACATTCTGCACGACATTTAGCTCGACATTCAAATTAACTAAATCTGAACGTTGTACCGGCACAACATTCGGCACATTTCGCTCGACATTCAAATTAACTAAGTCTGAACGTTGTGCCGGCACAAATTTCGGAACGACATTTAGCTCGACATTCATATTAACTAAGTCTGAACGTTGTGCCGGCACAACATTCGGCACGACATTTAGCTCGACATTCAAATTAACTAAGTCTGAACGTTGTGCCGGCACAACATTCGGCACGACATTTAGCTCGACATTCAAATTAACTAAGTCTGAACGTTGTGCCGGCACAACATTCGGCACGACATTAAGCTCGACATTCAAATTAACTAAGTCTGAACGTTGTGCTGGTACAACATTCGGCTCGACATTTCGCTCGACATTCAAATTAACTGAGTCTGAACGTTGTGCCGGCACAACATTCGGCACGACATTTCGCTCGACTATCAAATTAACTAAATCTGAACGTTGTGCTGGTACAACATTCGGCACGACATTTCGCTCGACATTCAAATTAACTAAGTCTAAACGTTGTGCCGGCACAACATTCGGCACGACATTTAGCTCGACATTCAAATTAACTAAGTCTGAACGTTGTGCTGGCACAAACTTCGGCACGCCATAAAACCACTAAGGCTTAATATCTTGCTGGCACACATTTCAGCTCGACATTCAGATTCACTGAATGGCACAATGTTAAAAAAAACACTAGCACAACATTCGGCACGACATTTAGATTGACATTCAAAATCACTAAGTCTGGATGTCGTGCTGGGACAGCATTCGACAAGACTTGCTGCTGGAAATTCAGTCATATAGTCTGGATGTCGTGCTGGCGCAACATTCGGGGCGACAATAAGCCTTAAATCGCGCTCACTAAGTCTGTATATTATGGTGGCACACCAAGCAGCACGCAATTCAGCTTGATATTTAAATGATTAAGGGTAAATAAATATCGCACTGGCACAACATTCGACACGACAGTCAGCTCGACATTTAAGTGACTTGGTTGAATGCTGCGCCTTCACAACGTTCGACACGATGTTCAGTTTAACATTCAAATAGACCAACTTTGAATGTCTCGCTGGCACATCATTCGACAAGACATTCAACCCGACATTCGAATTAAGTATCCGCATCGCATTATAATAACATTGGGCCCGATATTTAGCTCGACATTCAAAATCCCTAAATGTGAATGTCATACTGGCACAACAATCAGCACGACATTCAGCTGTACATTCAAAGTGACTTAGTTTGAAAGTCGTGTCGGCACACATTCGACACAGCATTCAACTCGAGTGACCAGGTTGAATGTCGTGCTGGCACATCATTCGCCACGACATTCAGCCCGACATTCAAATAGACCATGTTTAAATGTCGTGCTTGCACAACATTCGGCAAGGTAGTCAGCTCTTATTTCAAATCATTACGTGTGAATGTCGTGCTGGCACAACACTCGGCACGACAATCAGCTTGACATTCAAGGTTACAAATTATACCCTTTAACTGTAACTTTAACTTTGGAAACAAGGCAAAATCGCACGGAGGTAGATCATGCGAGTATGGTGGGTGGGGTAACATTTCGCCCCCAAGCTGGATGGTTGCAGTAGCACGTGCTTCCTTAGACGTGTGCTCAGGCGCGTTGTCCTGGTGTAAAATAAAACCATTCTGTAACGAATTGGCTTTCTTGTGCATCATAGCTCTCTTTTCAGTACCTGAAATAAATGAAGAAACATTCAAGCAAATGGTGTTTTGCTTCAAACACTTGCCTATAATGTATTATCAATAATGTACAAGTACTTAAAATATTCAATTACACGAAATTTGTTTGAAGGAATGTTAGTAAGTAAGTTTTACTTTTGAATAATTACTTCCGGTGACAGACTGGTCCCGTGGAATTGCATGTAGGAGGATCGGCCCATGAATGTCAAGGAACGCAATAAACAATCACTTTCCCATCGACCGGCTGCACCTGACCTTCTTTGGAGGGGAAGAGGTACTTGACTTCCACTGGCTTGATTGCTGTTTCGTCTCCGGATCATGATAGAACAACCAAGTTTCATCGGTGGTTACGATTTTCTCTAGAAACGCGTCACCTTCCCGCTTGTACCTTACAAGAAATCGCTGTGATTCTGAGACCCTGTGTTGCATTTCTTCGTTGTTTAACAATCGCGGAACCCATCTTACACACACACGACTCCTATGCAGTTTATCTTTCATGATTTTTCTCACAGTTCCATTGCTCAAATCTAATAAGTTGCACAAATCATGAAGCGTAATACGCCTATCCCGATCAAGCGCGCTCTTCACCAATTCAACTTGCCAGACAACGACGTGACGTCTTTGTTATCGGCCGTCCACTTCTTTCGTCATCTGCTACTACCTCCAGTCCCTCACTGTACCGCTTGTGGCAATTGTAAAACTAGTGATCTACACACATCCGGCTTCTTAGAGGCTTGTTTAATCATATTCATCGTGTGACTAGGCATCTTTCCAAGATTTACACAAAATTGTATTACTGCCCTCTGTTTTAGCCTATCCTCAGGCGTCATTTTTACGTTGTACTTTGAATAGGTGCCGATTGCGAAACAGTTAGACTGCGATCAACAAGATAACGTTTCAACCAAACAATTATCCCAGCAAACATGGGTAAGCACATATGGGTTTGCCCATATGGGTCCCAGATGGGTCCCATTTTACAGCCCAATTTGAAAAACGAATTAATATACATTTATTTATTTAAAACAAATGTAATTTTAGAATATTACATTCTTGACCTAAACTGCTATATATTAATATTAAAAGATAAATACTACGTAAAAAAGTAGACATGATAACCCATATGGGACCCATATGGAACCCAAATGGGCTAACCCATTAAACAGCAGGTGCGCGAATTGAATTTATTTTGTTTTTTAAATATAATTTAATTTAATTGTATAAAACATTATACGTATCATTTTATAACATTGTTTTATCAACAAGAAGCATCAAATGTTATTGTCACTGCAAAATAATAATAAAAAACAAGGAATGAGCGCGAACGACGTGACTTCCACATGTGCCGCCAAACTAGAAAGAATAAAACAGTTGCAATGGTAAATGGTTAAATTTTATTCGAAAATAATATAAAATTTTAATTTTTGCACATACATACTATTTCATTGACATGCTATTTCACATGCCTTATCCAAACCATGTGGAAATAAACTTTTTAAACGCATGTTTTCGATAGTATCGATTTGGTTTTGCCTTTGTCATGTATTTTCGCGAATTCTTATAGTCGTATTCAAGATTATTTATTTGCAACATAGCCGGTGTAAACAGTGTAATGTGATTTGATCACGTATATATGCTGTGAAAATTAAACATTAATCAGGTTTATTGTTTATTTACACTCCGGGCCGAATCGCATTTGATCATATAGTCTTATTCCGGTCTCACTTCAGTTGGGTCAGTTTGGGTTTTTCCGCTAGCAAATTCTGATTATTGATTTGTTGAACTTTCCTTCATGACTGAACTTGACCCTTACAAAATCTGTCATTCATGAAATATTCAATATGGCAGGCCTTTTACACAAATTCAACAAGGTAAACAAAATTACAGGGTTCAGTTTGCAATAATTGGAGCTTTTTGGGGGCGCTTTTTGGTAGTTTAAATTATCACTAGTGTTGATACACATACATATTGTGTGTTTTTATTGACTGCACGCTTGGAGACTTACATCTGATTTTTAGAACAGTAAACATTTACTGTTTGCAAAAAGCCTACTTTCGGTTTTGACACTTGTCTCTTTTTGTGATCTGACTATTGGCTTCTAGTTAATTATTGTTAACTGAAAGTAAGCTAAGTCGTCCAATATTTTCAAATTAGTTAAAATTGATATCGATATTGTGTTGGTATTATTTATGTCCCACAAATGAAAAGGTCGGCAGAGTATTGGCAGCGTTACCGGCGAGTGAGGAACAGTGTTGCCAAACATTTATCTCATATTAGTTCAGATTTTGTGAATGCTAATGAATTTGATAGTACCATTTCTGGACATATTTCCGGTGCCAAAGGAAATGATATTTCTGATTTAGACGGTGCTAGTTTACAACCTCATGGCGTACAGGCAGGTTCAAATGAAGAGTGTTTTCATATTCTGGATGAAGATTCTGTTAATTCAATGAATAAAAGCAATTCAGCAGTATCGCATATTTTTGACCAAAGTTTTGGTGTGCTTGGCAGCGATGTGGAAGATGTCGAGTCGGTGTTCTGTTCAGATCAGTCAGATTCGGATGGTTCTGAATCTTTACCTGATGATTCAGATCTAGCTTATGATTTGAGCATATGGGCTTCCCAGTTTAACATACCCCACAACGCTGTGAAAGATCTTTTATGTAAACTGCGTCCTGCCCATCCCCTGTTGCCGAAAGACCCAAGAACTCTCCTTAAAACAAAAACAGATTACGAAGTGAAAACTGTTGGTAGTGGTTCGTATTTCCATTTTGGATTACAAAATGTTTTATTGACCGAGTTAAGGTCAGATGCCTACTTAAACCAAGCTAATGTCACTGTTATGTGGATACAGATGAACATAGATGGCTTGTCATTGTTCAAAGCATCAAACACACAGTTTTGGCCAATTTTGGGTAGAACTATTCACCCTGTTGTTTCAAAGCCATTTGCTATTGGCATTTTTCTTGGAAATGAAAAACCAAATAATGTTTCTGGTTATCTCCGTGATTTACTTGATGATATAAACAATCTGACTGCCACTGGATTACTGATTCCACCTACAGGTCAACATATTCAAATCAAAGTCTCCTGTGTTATCTGTGATACTCCTGCTAGAACTTTTGTGAAGCAAAGTAAAGGTCACTCGGGATTTTTGGCTGCGACAAATGCGTACAAAAAGGACGGTATGTTAACCATCGAATGACATTCCCAGATACAACTCCTTTGCGTACAGATGTCCAGTTCGATGAAATGACAAATGTGGAACATCACATAGGTCGGTCACCATTCTTGAATACAAATTTAGGTCTTGTAACCCAGTTTCCAATTGACTACATGCACTTGGTGTGCATGGGTATTATGAAAAGGCTCCTGTGGTTATGGGCTAAAGGTTCTGCAAAACAGGGTGAAGGCTTCATCATGCGCTACCAGATTGTCTTGTTAATCTAAGTGCTTACCTGCCAAAGGAATTTCTCAGAAAGGGTAGTCCATTGAGTGAACTTGAGAGGTGGAAAGCCACTGAATTCCGTACATTTCTAGTTTATACTGGTCAAGTAGCTTTAAAAGGTATTTTGCCAAAGGAATTGTATCAACATTTTAGACTTCTGGTTGTTGCAATATATTGTCTTTCTAGTTCTGTCTTTAGTCAACCGTATCGAGAGTTTGCCAATCAACTTCTTATTACATTTGTGAGGCAGTTCAGTCATCATTACGGTGAAGATCAGTATGTTTATAATGTACATGGCTTAGTCCATTTAGCTGATGATGTTTCTAGGTTTGGAGAGCTTGATAGTTATTCATGCTTTCCATTTGAGAGTTATTTGGGCAAACTGAAGAAGCTTGTTAGGAAGCCAAATTACCCGCTTCAGCAAGTTATAAGAAGTCTTTCTGAATAGTCTGTAGTAGATGCCGAGTTAGAGGAAAAAATTCCATCTGCAGGCATTGTTAAGAAAAGACATCACAATGGTCCGCGGATTAATGCATATACAGAATATTGTCAGTTTGGGGAGATTTTATTACCAAAATATTTTTGTCAAATCAGCAAGGTAATGATTGTATTCTTTGCGGTGACAAGGTTGGTTTAATAAGAAATATATTATCCCCATCTGATCAGTCTGCCGAAAGGATATTTATTGTATGGTGGTATTTTAGGTTGTTTTTTATGTACAGCCACTTCAGTCCACTAACTTGAGAGTTTTACGAGTGTCTCGGCTACAGAAGAATACTGCAACAGTTTCACTAAAAGATATGACATGCAAGTGTGTCTTACTACCATACAAGATTGATTTTGTGGTTGTGCCAATAATTCACTCATTTTAGTATAAAAGCTTGTCAAATTTGTTGGGAGTTATATGCCATCTTTGTGTTACGAGTTTTTACATTGATATTTTATTTCCATTTCTGCTGTTGTAATGCAGTTATAAATGTTCGCGATAATAATTACTTGCTGGACCAAATGACCGGCAGATTTTCTAGCTGTTTTGGCCGATAGAATTCTGTTTGGTCCGGCAAAAATATCAAGACTGTCGGTCCGAATGTTGACAGATTTTTCTCCTTTCGCAAAGTCTGGGCGTGAAAACTAAACTAGCATTAATGATATTTTTGTTTGATAATTTTACAGCACAATGTTATTATTTGCTTTCTATTTTAATGCTGCACTGCACCAACTCCTCATTTTACATGACAAAGGTAGAACATAATTCGGGATATATATACACTGTAAATTAATCAAATATAAATTTTTAACAAATTTACCATGCAATAACTGCGGCAGTAGCATCTTTACCTTTAGATCACTAAGAATGTACCATATCGTCGAATTTGTGGTGGATGGTAGCCTGGAGGTCGCCATTGTACCTGACATCTGGATGAAGGATGGAAAATCCGTGTACTGGCCACCTTACAAAACCTCTGTACGAGTTAATAATGCAGCAAAAACAGAAGAGCCCCCTACAGAATAGGTAAATAAGAAAAGGTCCTATCAAAACTCCAACAGATATTTAAATTTTATCCACCAGTAGACAAAGGCAAACAAGGTAAATGCACATGTGAAAAACAAACAAACACAGAGACAAGACATAACACACATAAAGAAAAACCATCAGTTACCGCCTTGGAACGGTCAGTCGGTAAAAGGGCCAACTGGGGTGCTTAAACCTGGTTTGTGGAGCG
Organism: Sinonovacula constricta; assembly: GCA_007844125.1. Classification (NCBI taxonomy): domain Eukaryota; kingdom Metazoa; phylum Mollusca; class Bivalvia; order Cardiida; family Solecurtidae; genus Sinonovacula; species Sinonovacula constricta. The sequence continues at coordinate 56,685,373 of CM017555.1, forward strand.
CTCCAACCTCGCACTTCCTGAAGGTTTTTCTAGCAAACAAACAGTGTAAATAACAACATGTTCACTTGAGACCATCTCCCGAGTGCTCTTTAGCAACGGTAAGGTATCCTAATGAAATTCTAACACTAATTTTTAAACGTTTAATAGTTAATTATATCACAGTCATACAGGTGTGCATGTTCATTTACCAGAACACACAAGGTAGAAAGTAGGCAGATGCTTATGGAGGATGGTGTTTAGTACTGGTACTACCCAGAAACGATGGTTAGGTGAACTGCCCGCCTGTGAATGACTAAAATACTGTTAAAAAGCGTTAAACCCTAAACAAACACACAAGATGGATAAGTTAAAGTAAATGTTAAGGTAAATATAACTGCCTTTCTGCAAAAAAAACTGGGATTTAGTGGAGTTAAGTGGATTACATTGATCGATACTAATGTACACATGTATATATTGCTTGTGCTTGTACACAATGCCAGTATTGTTATATACTTGCAAGGTCAATAATTTGTTGGAGTTCAAGCTTAAATAAAATTAAAGACCAGTAGGCCGGTCATTTAGACATTGAGCACTTACAGAAATTTATTTGTAACATGTTATATTGCCCCAGTAAGCTACTATTGGTATGCACCATTTCAGGCATTATCGTAAATATTTAGTTTTAACTTAACATCTTGTTCAAACACTTGCAAAACTTGTTTTGCAGCGGATTTCGACAAAGTGCGTATGAAATTGAAACAGTCGGAAGAGACCTCTGATCTGCAGACATCTGATGGGGAGCACAAGAGAAAACGGAAGTATGTGTCTTGTCTTCATAATCATTTTGATGTATTATATATTGTATTACTGCATTCTGAAACAATTCAAGTTTGAGTTTCTACGAGTTTCTTTCTCATATAAAGACAAAGAGGGAAAAAATCCATAATTATTGACTGCCAGTACCAGGAACAAACCTGGGGGTGTTAGCTTTCCTTTTGTTTTATATGTCCCTAAAATGCATTTATGTATGATTTAATAATACATGAACAATTTGCTTCTGAATCTTCTGTTTTTATATCTTCCAGATTATAATTATTTAAATTTACTGCAAGTTGCCAACTGATATTTGGTGCAGAGTGGCAGCCATCTAATGACGCCCCCATACATAATCATAGCATAGCCTCTACATAATGATTTGTAATATATAGAGAGGTATTTTGATATCTACCAGATTATATTTATGGTGTAGTGTAATAAGGTGCATTTAAATGGTTGTATTATAGGCCTGCGAAGAAGTTGTACGATTCATTCTCTGACGCTTCGTGCGATGGAGATGAGGAGGATGACATGGATTCTGAAGCAAGTGAAGGAGGGCCGACGCCATCCAACAGGTCTGTGTCGGACAACTCCACTTTGTCACCTGATACAATCATACCCCCACCACGTTTGCCAGTGCAGGCGCTATTGTCCACACCAAACAGTCATCTGCAAGGGTCAGAGAATCCAGGACCATCGGAAACGCCCGTTTCCCGTTTACAGACCACTGGACCAAGTATGTGGCATAATATTTTTAGTTTCTAATATGTCATATAGATGACTCCTATTGAAATTGTTGTAAACTACAGCCACTCACTGCTGTGACTGAGTCCCGCTGGGGTGGTTAAAAAATGCAAGTGAGAAATTAGGCTGTTAGTTATAGGGAATGGTGTTTAGTATTGATGTCAATAAATTCCTTGATTGCTCTACTGAATTACAATTAGAGCACTGAATGTGCTTGAAACTGGGATGTATGGTTGTATTAGAATAAAAAATATATTGAAATGGTTGGCAGAGGGCTCAGACGCTTACTGTTGTGTCTATGATTAAGTTGATCATTTACAGATATTACAATCACTGGCAGGGAATTGAAATTACTGGTATAGTAAATTACATTAACAGTATGATTACCTTAAATATATACAGAGTCAAATCTATAGGTCTGTAATTTTCAGCTGCTGTAGTACAGATATTGACAATGCTCGAACACATGCGGGAGGAAAACAAGGAAATAAAACGACTGCTGCACCGGCTTCTGGTTCGGTCCACGCAGGAAGAACAGGAGATTCGTTTACCCGAAAACATTATTTTCCTGTAAGCAGCGTAGAGGAGATGGACGCTTTGGATGAGACCCTTCTGGATCAGACAAAGATGATGTCAATGGTAGGGCAGTGTTTGTAATGTATATTTTTATTTTTACCAGTCCTGATTATTGCAATGATAGGATGTTCTTCATTAAAGTTAATTCCAATATATTAACATGTGATCATAGCATTTGTGCATGCTTAATCACTTGCACACAGTTAAGCTAGCTTTATATGACGCGCGTCATGGAAAAAGGGCCTTAAGAGCAATATTTTTCATTAAAACGGTCATGTTCTGATTTGATTCAGCAACCTCACGAAAGCGCCATTTTCTGTGATTCTATGTAGGTAACATTACTTAAACTATTACAAAATGCTCGAAGGGCCCTTTCCTATGACACGTGTCATATCTTTCTAGATCAGCAGAATAAAATAAAATTAAGAAAGACTAAGTCTATGCTTTTCCACTACTCTTATTCCAATATCCTCTTGTTATGACGAGTAGACAGGTAGATACTTTGATCACAGCCCTACAAGTTGTGTTATTGTATAGCATTTGTTGTAATTCAACTTCTCTTTGATAATTGGTAAAAATACTGCATTTATATTGCGCAATGAAGTGTTGCATTTTGGAACTGGAGACCCATGAAAATCAATATTTGCATTCATATTTAAGCACAAATACGTCTTGGAAAATGCCTTAGTAGTTGTAGGTACCACAAATACATGATAGTGTTAAGTTCTTTATTCAAAACAAGTTCACGTATATATTCACCTAAGTTGGAGTACCTGTCCCTGTTTGGTGGTACAGACTTGAGGGACACCGTTTACCGGCTAATGAAGCATACCGTCACTACTGAACTGGCAAGGCAGTATAATCTGAATGGGGCTCAAGGGGTAGAAAAAGTTCGCTGACCTTCAGATATTGAATGTCATGCATAGTAAGTCTAGTAATAATTTCTTCAAATCTACAAATTGGCACTTGAATTTGATTAATTTTGTTGGCTGTTCAAATTGTGTATATGTTTATTGCGGTGTCATTACACTATGATGTGATAAAAAATGTCTAATAAATATTTAGGAATTAGTACACACCGCGGAGGGCGTCCTAGCATTCTAGTGTCCGACCAGTCAACCCACAAATATCAAGCCGACCGAATACGAAGGCTGAGGTTCCTTCGTTTAGGACCGACTTGAGGTCACTAGAATGGCAGCGACCCGAGGTGGTGTGCACTATTCCTTATTTTATACGGCACACTGAACTACAATATGCTCACAGTGAGTTGTTGCAAAATAAGATTATAAACATTTGAAATTCTTAATTCTTTATAGACATAAAAAATTATAATAAATTGGTTCTATCCACATGCCATGTTTACATTTTGCATAAAATATATCATGTTAGTTGTGATATTTGTAAACAGGAAAAACATCACTAATTGCAAACTTAAATAGCCAAACCAACTGTATCAGGGAGAAAAAAGTGTGGTGAACAGTCAATCAATTTTAAAATTTATTTAAATAAAACGTTATTGAACTATTATATAGGTTTACATTGTAAAGACAGATTTTTTTTCAAAGACAGCACATTATTTTCAATTGTTCTGTACTAGCAGAAAAAAACAAACAAAACAACACAAAATTTACTTTTTTGTGCAGTACAATTTTTTCATTGTTTTGGTGTTATTTTTTCCAGGATGTGTACAAAAGAACTGGCCCACCATCGTCGGATACCCACGGTTGATTCTATTTCGTTACTCTCCATTCATCACCCGTGGGCAAATTGCTACTCATTTCGTCGCTTTGTTTACTATCAAATGCCGCAATGCGATTGGTTCGCTGAGACCATCCAGCGAATCTGCCAACCAATCAAGTTTACGCTTTCATACCACTTCGATAGCATTGTCGTAAGTTTATTTTCGCACAAATTACAAGCAACGTCACTGTCTTCATGGGCAAGGATACCGATTTCGTTTAAAACCGACGTGTATTTTTCAATACTTGCTGGAGTGCCCAAAGATCTGTAAGAACATTTGTCGCGGATCGCTGACAGACATATTTTACACTTGCGATGCGCTGTACCGGTCGCCATGTTTACGTTCTCAGGTCTCCGTATTGATCTTCCGATTGAAGAGTTTTTAATTTTGTAACCTATCATCTGATTGGATAATGTCTGTTCTGTTCTATTCAAACAGAACGACGAAATGAGTAGCAATTTGCCCAAGGGTGATGAATGGAGAGTAACGTAATAGAATCAACCGTGGGTATCCGACGATGCTGGCCCACCAGATGTGGGACTAAGAAAGAAGTGGAGTTTGAAGTGTCGAAGTGGCTGACAGGGACCCGAGACCGGGAAGGTGGGAGAAAGGCAAGAAACAAAGTTGCCACAGACTCTGAAATTCTGTGCCACTCTATAAGACAAACATTGAACATTAATTTAATTATGATGAATTGTATGGTATTGGTATTTTCAAAACTTTAGAGCTAAGTTGTTCCATCATGATAAAAACAGTTTCCTTGTTTCTAAGGGCAGGTATTATTTGTTTTTAATGAAATCCAGTCATACTTGAATATGTCCTTCAGTTAACCAGACTATAATAAACGCAGGGCATTATTTTTAAGGTTTGTGGTTTGCACTTCTAGCTATTATTAACTGTGTTATTACATTCTAGTCACAAATACTCCGCCTTAGCCTGTTTGATTTACATGTATGTCAAGTGTATAATATCAGTTGATCAGATGATCTGTTGTATGGTGTTGTGTCATATTTTCGTTTGTACTTTTTTACTTTTTCCTAGTCGTTTACTAAATAATTAAATAACTTTGTCATTATTGTGTTTATTCAGTATTACAGTATGAAAAATTATGATAATTATACTTTACATTTTATTTATACATTTGCATAATATTTTGAAGGTATTAGCAGTATTATTAGTGTTCTCAGTTTTTGAACACATGTAAACCATTTATTGGTAGTTTTTACGAGTATTACTTGTTTCATTTAATGAAAGTACATTAATTTTATGAATCTGTTATTTTGAGTTATTCTACACAAGTTGTTGTATCACTATCCTGTACAGATTACTCTCTTCTGGAGATTAAAATTTGTGTTCTTATAAGCTAGTTAAGAGAATGTATTAGTTTTGTATTGTCATAAAGTTGAAAATAATGTTTTATTTGTTCATATGTATTTTGTATGAGTATTACTACTGAAGTGTATTTAGTACTATTTACATGTCCAGACTTACATTAAAATTGTTCAATAATCATCTATAAACAAGATTTGCCAAACTTTAACCATTTGATTTGCAACATCTTTACTGGAATGTTTTGTTTTTACTTGTTGATGTTAAATCAGCTGTGTCAAACTTTTAATTTATGTATAGAATAATGACAAAATTTTCTATGTGAACTATTAATAGGTAAATAAGCTTTTACATATTAATGTCAGACAGTCCGTACTGGATTGTATTGATACTATGAACATATGTGTAGTTTACACAGACGTTTACCCTCGATCAGTTTTCTTGTATCATTTTCTTTGTATCAAAGAATGCTCTTGTATTGTGATAACCAAACATAATTAGTTAATAAACAGTTATACTCCAGCATATATTGTTTTGTTTCACAGGACATTTTATTGTTAATCACTTGTGTTTTATTTTGTTTATATTGTTAAATTTGAATTGCTGATTAAGCGCAAACCGATCACATGTATATGTATAAATGTAAAACATCTTGAGCTTTTCAAGTTATTTAGAAAATCTTACAAAAGTGTTAGAAAATAAATACCCTAACCATGCAATATGATGTAAAATAAAAGACAAGTGGTTTACATTCCTTTACCATCATTTCTTTAATTCTTTATCTTCTGCTATCTGAGGAAAAATATTTAGCACAGAAAATGTTAAAATAAATGCTCTAGTTGGTAAAATCGAGTCTAAAGGCTGGCATGCTTGTATTCCAGAATTTAGCGGTGACAAATAAGGACCAAATAAAACTGACTAACAAAGGACCTACTCAAAATGGAATTATCTGGGCTGCACATGTGGGACCCATATGGGACTCATATCGCAATGTATCTGGGACAGCCATGTGGAGCCCGGTTGCACTTCTCATATGGACCCCATCCATATGGGGCCCATATGGGTGCCCATATGGGACCCATATGGGTCCCATATAGATTGCTATCTGGGATCTAACAAAACGCGTATAACGTCACGTCATCTTACCATCGATTCTCATAACTAAATTACGGATTTTTTAATCATTTAATAAAAGTGTATTATTTCAACTGCGGAGGTATCAGCGACATGACGTTGCCATAGTTACGATTGTTTCAATATAGTTCTTTCTTTTAAACAAATACCTTATTATCTAATGTCATAGATGCCAAGATGCAAAGTGTAAAAAATTCAAATAAAATATAAATATCTCAAAAAATGAAAAATATATTCAACTTGTCCACGAACTTTTGGCCATCCCCTCGTAATTGTCATGCTAGCATCGACAAGACGTGCAGCTTAATATTCAAAGTGATCAAGATTGTATGTTGTGCTGGCAAATTCAGCACGACATTTAGCTCGACATATAAATTCATTAACTGTGAATGTCTTGATGGCACAACATTCGGCACGACATTTTGATAGACATTACAATCTAATAAGTCTGTATATTGTGCTGACAAAACATTCGGTAGACAGTAAACTCGACATTCAAATTCAATAAAATACGCCACGAATTTCAGCTCGGCATTCAACATGTCTAAATGTGACTTTGAAACTTATGACGTGTAAAATGGCATGTAAATCAGTCTAATCAGCTCAATGTTTTACTTTAACTGTATTCAGTGCGATAGCAATGAATAATTAGTAACCATATTTCAGTCGTACGATTTGTTAACGACAAACGTTTTCTGCTTCCGGGAAGTGCTACAAACTTAGAGCTGACAAACTTCAGGGCTTCCGCTGTGAAGTGTGCATAGAATCTGATTCGTTTACTTGCTGTCAGACATTTTCACTTACACAACAGAACTGAAAATGCATTTGATAATTTTGTTATATAATGCAACAAAACGCGCATGGATATACACCATCTAAGCTCTCGACCTAAACGTTAGTCAGGGTGTTGTATTTCTAGGAGAAGATAATTTGTCAAGTATGCATGACCGACGCATCGTTCACTTGAATCTAAAATTTATGTGTCTGGATTGACACTTGACTGAATGCGAAACAAATACTATAAAGGATAATAAAGCTCAATACGCAATGCACCGACAATCATTGCTTGAACTTAACTAAAATCATAAAAGAACAAGTAATCATTGGCCTGTTACTCTATGGCAGGCAATCAGTCACTTTCAAATGAAAATTAAATATCACCAAGCGTGGTGCGTTATTCCGTGAGAGAGAGAGAGAGAGAGATAGAGAGAGAGAGAGAGAGAGAGAGAGAGAGAGAGAGAGAGAGAGAGAGACAGACAGACAGACAGACAGACAGACAGACAGACAGAGAGAGACAGAGACAGAGAGAGAGAGACAGAGAGAGAGACAGAGAGAGAGAGAGAGAGAGAGAGACAGACAGACAGACAGACAGACAGACAGACAGACAGACAGACAGACAGACAGACAGACAGACAGAGACAAGTCATTGCTTGAACTTAACTAAAATCATAAAAGAACAAGTAATCATTGGCCTGTTACTCTATGGCAGGCAATCAGTCACTTTCAAATGAAAATTAAATATCACCAAGCGTGGTGCGTTATTCCGTGAGAGAGAGAGAGAGAGAGAGAGAGAGAGAGAGAGAGAGAGAGAGAGAGAGAGACAGAGACAGAGACAGAGAGAGAGAGAGAGAGACAGAGAGAGAGACAGAGAGACAGAGACAGAGACAGAGACAGAGACAGAGACAGAGAGAGAGAGAGAGAGACAGACAGACAGACAGACAGACAGACAGACAGACAGACAGAGACAGACAGAGAGACAGAGAGACAGAGAGAGAGACAGAGAGAGAGAGAGAGACTCACAGAGAAAGAGAGACAGAGAGAGACACAGAGAGACACAGAGAGAGAGAGAGAGAGAGAGAGAGGGGTATTATTTCGATTAGAAGAACTGCACAAAAAATGTTGATTGTAAATGAAAATAACAAATGACCAGAGAAGAGCATATTGAGGAACCAAAGTCCATTGTCCATCAAAGGAAATACACGTTACAATCCATTTAGTGTTGTTTAAGCAATAAAACATTGAATTGAAAATATATTGCATCGTCTCGTCTCGTCTTATTCCATCTACATTGCATGGCAGCAAGAGACACATGCTAATAAGCCGCAACTTAGGAATCAATTAAGAAGGATTTGTCCAATGAAGCTAACCTCTGTCGCAGAAGACACATGACCGCTTATTAAATGACAATTAATGAACTTGGGAGCGCCTAAACTGATCGCTTATAGCATGGTGAACGCTCTTTTTTTCTCTCCTTTTACTTACCTCTTCATAGGTGTGTGGGGATCAAGGTCGTCCCCCCCTATACACCGTACAGCAGTATATAAATCATTAAAGAAAAGGAGATAGTAGGTCACCTGGTACATATGAAAGTTACATATGAAACAAAACTTTTAAATGTTTACCTAATAAGAAAGCTTTAAACAAGATGATTACTATTCTAGGAACTGAACACTCGTTTACACTGTCAATGAATTACATAAATAAACAAGGAGATGACTATCCCGGGAACTAAACACCCTCTTACACTGTTGATTAATTACATAAACATTTGACAGTAACGAATCATAACTCTGATGGGAAGTAGAGTATTTTTGCTACTTTTTTTTGCTTTTCTTGTTCTCTGCTGCATCTGTATTTACACGCTGTCTAACATAGGTATACTCGGTTTCTTTTGTCAAACAAACTTCGCCAAACAGCTACGTTTAAATGCTACTTTTCATAATTGCCAGCTACACTTTATTATTGCAAGCTACCCTGTTAAAAAACCGGAACACTTGGTTCTTTTCTCTGAAAAGTGTCTCACGCATTACCTCTGACATCATGTTATTGACTTGCCACACTATCGTCCCCATAAAAAATGCATTCCATAAGAGGCACCGCTCTCAAGAGCAGCGCCAATGAGAGTAACGAACCGTAACTCTGGTGGGAACTAGACTATATGATACTTTGCTGTCTCCCTGGATTGTTAACAGTTGCGCGCAACACTATTTAAAAAGGAATACTCGAATCTTTTCTCCGAAAAAGGTCTTACAGAACAGCTGCGAATTTCTGTTATTGCCTTCTAAACTATCGTCCTCACTAAACACGCAGACGTCGAAGACGGGGCGTATCATGGGATCACCCATAGCGGGCGGGAAGGCGGCGTCCTGGTGTTTGTCCGGAGCATAACTCCAACACTATCAAAGCTATTAAGTTGAAACGTCATAGGTAGATAGATCTCATTAAGACGGAGTGCAAAAGCACGTATATAATTCAATCGTTAACTCGACCGTTTTGGTTGAACTGATTTTAATTGTTGAAGTCTAATTTTCTGTTTATATTTACGTATTTAAGCTTTACATGACTTCATTCACATATGTTTATTCATAATTGAACCCCCTAAATAACACATCTCAATAATGGCATTCTTTCTGGTAAAGCATTTCTGTTGATTGGGCTATGGTACTGTAGAAGAGCTACTGAAAGCCACTGACGCGCGCTTTTCAGTGGTTGCGTGTGACTAAAGTCGCATTTACTGGATATATAGATATACATTAATAGTTGCATGATAATAACAATAACTTAAAATTATAGCATAAAGCATGATGATCTGTTTTATATATCTGTTTTGGCTCAATCATTTGATTATGCACAGTGATGTTTCTGTTAGAGGCATTATCTGGCGGTAGCTAGTAAATAAGCATCGGATGATTGTGACAATGGGTTTTTATTAAAGTCATATATTGTTTTTCGTCAGCTGTGTTAAATATTAAATAAACAAGTTTTTTATCATTGACTTTGCAGTTTATTGGTGCCCAGCATCCATGTGAAAAGTAGAGTATAACACCACACTTGTCATTACAAACATGTATTTCCTATCCGAGCAACGCTGCACAGTACACTATTTTAACTCCGACAGCGTTTCATCAAGGTATCATAAATTGTATGTAGGTATGTATGTGTGTTTGTCCCAGGTTTGAAGAGTACATATACATTCAAACAATAGATACAAGTTGAGTTGTGATGCTGAAAACATGTTTCACATCACTTGATCATCTACCTTGCACTAAATAACCAGATAAAAATGTTCTTACAGTTTCTTTGTGGCTTTCTCGACACCGCCTTTCTCCAATAAATTTATATGTCATTACTTTATTCATTGACCACCTTCCGCTATTTGTTAATACATCCTGTGTACTGGCGGGTCATTGGCCTTTTGTATGAATAAAATTTGTGTCTCTCTATATCTAAAGTCTCATTTAATATGACGCACATACTACTTCTGTTACTACATTTGTTCATTGCTATGCTCTCAACATATCAAGTGGCTATGGAAGTTATTCGTTACACCTTCCTTTCTTTGACAGTCATGTTGATCTAACTAATCACATTCCAACAGTACTTTCGGTACTTCGATTTGTATGATGAGCTACCACGCTTCTCATTTCAACATAAAGATGTCGATCCATTTCCTCAGTCTGTTCTCACATTTTTCCTCGACATTCACTGCTACCGAAGTTTCACATTTGTATTTTTTATATCACTTTAATATAACCAAGTCATTATCAGACACACTAACAAACTGTCGATTTCTATTATACCAGACGCCATCATTGACGTTAGAATGCAGACATTGGAATGTATTAAAAGCAAACAAATCGTGTACGGTTGTCTAGTTCCTTATTGCTGGAAAGCTTAGCGCTCTTACATCTCGTTGTGTGTGTGTGTGTGTGTGTGGGGGGGGGGGGGGGGGGGGGGGGGGGGGGGGGGGGGG
>CM017555.1:56696544-56834615 GCA_007844125.1 Sinonovacula constricta
ATGCAACAACAATTAGCTATTCTCGTGAATTTAAATGTTTACAGGTTTACATTCCAGTTGACAAATTGACTAGGAACACTGTTATTTTTGTAAGACCAAAGGCACTCAAATTCTAACACAAGCTTGCGGAAACATAATTGGGCAGAAATATTTTTATTTGGAATAGAGTTGTAGTTATTGAATATATTGAGTAAACAACACTAAATATGCGAGACATAAACAAAAGCTTTAAAAACATTGTCAAGTTAACCCTCTCTTCTTAGATTTTTATTAGCAAGTGTTTCATTAGCAAGTGTTTGAAACGATATTAATTTAATAACTTTTCAAGATTTTTCCGTCAATTATTTAGTGGCGGATTAATATTTTGACGTTATAACAAATAACCATTTCTTTATGATTTTTTTAGATTACATACAAGACGTGTGTTACTGGTTCTACCCAGCCGGCGCTGACGAAGTCACAGTTCCACCCAACCATCCGGAGGCTAGTCCACCTTATATGTGTTGGTCAATATGACGTTCCGACAGGTGGATGGCGTCGAACATTGGTTGTCGAATTCTTATTAAGAATGTGATGTATTGATGACGTCTCGTGCTATTGCCATGAGTGTCTCGCAAATTGGAATCTATCATGCAGTTGTTGTTGTTTTTTGGCTTCATAATTTTATTTGAATTGTCGTGATTTAAATGGAATAAAGCATAACGCCACAGACAGGCCCGTTGTTCTGTTTTATCCAAAGTATGTTGATATGATCTGCGGCAAGAAAATCCAAAATTAAACATTATTCGGCAAAGAACATTGAGTCGACATAAATATAAAAAATGAGGAAAATGACAAACTTGTAATAAATCACGCACAAAAAAGTCTGCATTTTGTGGGATTTGAACCCAGGACATCTGGGTTGGCAGTCCAGTGCTCTACCTACAAAGCCAGTGTAACTTGGTACATACTTATTGAATGTAGTTGTATTTGACATGTCGACCGGAACAATTCTTGCATTCAGATTTCAACAATACTTCTATTATCAACTAATGTTTCCAACTTGCTGTGATCCGATCACTTGTATTTAAGTCGGCTCTATTCAATGACTAATGGCATAACTTTTCGGGCAGACTTTGGTTCCATATCTTTCTTGTTTATAATATCTTCTACCAATAGCATGTTTCTGCTCTTCCCGAAGTCATTTTGGCCAGAAACTTTATCAGTTTGGGCAGACTTTTATTGTGTATTTCTAGATTATTGCATTGTCTAATTACCTTCCAGTGCTAGTGATCTCTTATCAAGTTCCTTGCAATAATATTAAGTAGTGAGTTACATACAAGTGTAACAAAAATGAGTAAGATATAAGTCTATAGAGTGTTTTAATTGGTGATCTGAAGGTGGCGAACAGTAATACATGCAATAACAATTAGCTATTCTCGTGAATTTAAATGTTTACAGGTTTACATTCCAGTTGACAAATTGACTAGGAACATTGTTATTTTTGTAAGAACAAGGGCACTCAAATGCCGACACAAACTTGCGGAAACATAAATGGGCAGAAATATTTTTATTTGGAATAGAGTTATAGTTATTGAATATATTGAGTAAACAACACTAAATATGCGAGACATAAACAAAAGCTTTAAAAACATTGTCAAGTTAACCCTCTCTTCTTAGATATTTATTAGCAAGTGTTTCATTAGCAAGTGTTTGAAACGATATTAATTTAATAACTTTTCAAGATTTTTCCGTCAATTATTTAGTGGCGGATTAATATTTTGACGTTATATATCACAAATAACCATTTCTTTATGATTTTTTTTAGATTACATACAAGACGTGTGTTACTGGTTCTACCCAGCCGGCGCTGACGAAGTCACAGTTACACCCAACCATCCGGAGACTAGTCCACCTTATATGTGTTGGTCAGTATGACATTCCGACAGGTGGATGGCGTCGAACATTGGTTGTCGAATTACTCCCCTTTACAAATATGAAACTCTGTAAGCCATTGGTTAAGCACTTGGATGTAAATCAAAATATCAATGGAATAGAATTAAACGAGAAACAAGCAAATGTTGGTGTTTTTTTATCATTTTGGCTGATTGTCTGTTTTTCATAGTAACAACTGCATCATTAATTCGCAGCCGGTTTCATACAGGTGTCGGACAGGATCTTCAACAATAGAAATAATACACGTAATTTTAAATTATTAAAAAGCCTATGAGTATTTTTATCAAATCGACCACCAAACCGTTTCTGCTTCTTATTAAGAATGTGATGTAATGATGACGTCTCGTGCTATTGCCATGAGTGTCTCGCAAATTGGAATCTATCATGCAGTTGTTGTTGTTTTTTGGCGTCATGAATTTATTTGCATTGTCGTGATTTAAATGGGAATAGGCTAAATGAAATAAAGCATAACGCCACAGGCAGGCCCTTTGTTCTGTTTTATCCAAAGTATGTTGATATGATCTGCGGCAAGAAAATCCTAATTTAAACATTATTCGGCAAAGAACATTGAGTCGACATAAATATAAAAAAATGAGGAAAATGACAAACTTGTAATAAATCACGCACAAAAAATCTGCATTTTGTGGGATTTGAACCCAGGACATCTGGGTTGGCAGTCCAGTGCTCTACCTACTGAGCCAGTGTAACTTGGTACATACTTATTGAATGTAGTTGTATTTGACATGTCGACCGGAACAATTCTTGCATTCAGATTTCAACAATACTTCTATTATCAACTAATGTTTCCAACTTGCTGTGATCCGATCACTTGTATTTAAGTCGGCTCTATTCAATGACTAATGGCATAACTTTTCGGGCAGACTTTGGTTCCATATCTTTCTTGTTTTTAATATCTTCTACCAATAGCATGTTTCTGCTCTTCCCGAAGTCATTTTGGCCAGAAACTTTATCAGTCTGGGCAGACTTTTATTGTGTATTTCTAGATTATTGCATTGTCTAATTACCTTCCAGTGTTAGTGATCTCTTATCAAGTTCCTTGCAATAATATTAAGTAGTGAGTTACATACAAGTGTAACAAAAATGAGTAAGATATAAGTCTATAGAGTGTTTTAATTGGTGATCTGAAGGTGGCGAACAGTAATACATGCAATAACAATTAGCTATTCTCGTGAATTTAAATGTTTACAGGTTTACATTCCAGTTGACAAATTGACTAGGAACACTGTTATTTTTGTAAGAACAAAGGCACTCAAATGCCGACACAAACTTGCGGAAACATAAATGGGCAGAAATATTTTTATTTGGAATAGAGTTATAGTTATTGAATATATTGAGTAAACAACACTAAATATGCGAGACATAAACAAAAGCTTTAAAAACATTGTCAAGTTAACCCTCTCTTCTTAGATTTTTATTAGCAAGTGTTTCATTAGCAAGTGTTTGAAACGATATTAATTTAATAACTTTTCAAGATTTTTCCGTCAATTATTTAGTGGCGGATTAATATTTTAATGTTATATATCACAAATAATCATTTCTTTATGATTTTTCTTAGATTACATACAAGACGTGTGTTACTGGTTCTACCCAGCCGGCGCTGACAAAGTCACAGTTCCACCCAACCATCCGGAGGGTAGTCCACCTTATATGTGTTGGTCAATATGACGTTCCGACAGGTGGATGGCGTCGAACATTGGTTGTCGAATTACTCCCCTTTACAAATATGAAACTCTGTAAGCCATTAGTTAGCTGTCATAAGACCACTTGGATGTTAATCAAAAGATCCAGGGAATAGACTTAAACGAGAACCAAGCAAATATGGGGTTTTTCTAATCATTTTGGCTGATTGTCTGTTTTTCATAGTAACAACTTCATCATTATTTCGCAGCAGGTTTCATGCAGGTGTCGGACAGGATCTTCAACAATAGAATTAATACACGTAATTTGAAATTATTAAAAAGCCTATGAGTATTTTTATCAAATCGACCCCCAAACCGTTGATGACGTCTCGTGCTATTGCCATGAGTGTCTCGCAAATTGGAATCTATCATGCAGTTGTTGTTGTTTTTTGGCGTCATAATTTTAAATGGGAATAGGCTAAATGAATTAAAGCAATACGCCACAGGCAGGCACTTTGTTCTGTTTTATCCAAAGTATGTTGATATGATCTGCGGCAAGAAAATCCATATTTAAACATTATTCGGCAAAGAACATTGAGTCGACATAAATATAAAAAAATGAGGAAAATGACAAACTTGTAATAAATCACGCACAAAAAAGTCTGCATTTTGTGGGATTTGAACCCAGGACATCTGGGTTGGCAGTCCAGTGCTCTACCGACTGAGCCAGTGTAACTTGGTACATACTTATTGAATGTAGTTGTATTTGACAATGTCGACCGGAACAATTCTTGCATTCAGATTTCAGCAATACTTCTATTATGAACTAATGTTTCCAACTTGCTGTGATCAGATCACTTGTATTTAAGTCGGCTCTATTCAATGAGTACTGGCATAAGTTTTCGGGCAGATTTTGGTTCCATGTCTTTCTTGTTTTTAATATCTTCTACCAATAGAATGTTTCTGCTCTTCCCGTAGTCATTTTGGCCTGAAACTTTATCAGTCTGGGCAGACTTTTATTTTGTATATCTAGATTATTGCATTGTCTAATTACACTCCAGTGTTAGTGATCTCTTATCGAGTTCCTAGCAAAAATATTAAATAAAGTGTTACATACAAGTGTAACAAACATGAGTAAGATATAAGTCTATAGAGTGTTTTAATTGGTGATCTGAAGGTGGCGAACAGTAATACATGCAACAACAATTAGCTATTCTCGTGAATTTAAATGTTTACAGGTTTACATTCCAGTTGACAAATTGACTAGGAACACTGTTATTTTTGTAAGAACAAAGGCACTCAAATGCCGACACAAACTTGCGGAAACATAATTGGGCAGAAATATTTTCATTTGGAATAGAGTTGTAGTTATTGAATATATTGAGTAAACAACACTAAATATGCGAGACATAAACAAAAGCTTTAAAAACATTGTCAAGTTAACCCTCTCTTCTTAGATATTTATTAGCAAGTGTTTCATTAGCAAGTGTTTGAAACGATATTAGTTTAATAACTTTTCAAGATTTTTCCGTCAATTATTTAGTGGCGGATTAATATTTTAATGTTATATATCACAAATAATCATTTCTTTATGATTTTTCTTAGATTACATACAAGACGTGTGTTACTGGTTCTACCCAGCCGGCGCTGACAAAGTCACAGTTCCACCCAACCATCCGGAGGGTAGTCCACCTTATATGTGTTGGTCAATATGACGTTCCGACAGGTGGATGGCGTCGAACATTGGTTGTCGAATTACTCCCCTTTACAAATATGAAACTCTGTAAGCCATTAGTTAGCTGTCATAAGACCACTTGGATGTTAATCAAAAGATCCAGGGAATAGACTTAAACGAGAACCAAGCAAATATGGGGTTTTTCTAATCATTTTGGCTGATTGTCTGTTTTTCATAGTAACAACTTCATCATTATTTCGCAGCAGGTTTCATGCAGGTGTCGGACAGGATCTTCAACAATAGAATTAATACACGTAATTTGAAATTATTAAAAAGCCTATGAGTATTTTTATCAAATCGACCCCCAAACCGTTGATGACGTCTCGTGCTTTTGCCATGAGTGTCTCGCAAATTGGAATCTATCATGCAGTTGTTGTTGTTTTTTGGTGTCATAATTTTATTTGAATTGTCGTGATTTAAATGGGAATAGGCTAAATGAATTAAAGCAATACGCCACAGGCAGGCACTTTGTTCTGTTTTATCTAAAGTATGTTGATATGATCGGCGGCAAGAAAATCCATATTTAAACATTATTCGTCAAATGAAAATTGAGTGAACGTAATATAAAAAAATGAGGAAAATGACAAACTTGTAAATAAATCACGCACAATAAAGTCTGCATTTTGTGGGATTTGAACCCAGGACATCTGGGTTGGCAGTCCAGTGCTCTACCGACTGAGCCAGTGTTACTTGGTACATACTTGTTGAATGTAGTTGTGTTTGACAAGTCGACCGGAACAATTCTTGCATTCAAATTTCAGCAATACTTCTATTATGAACTAATGTCTCCAACTTGCTGAGATCAGATCACTTGTATTTAAGTCGGCTCTATTCAATGAGTATTGGCATTAGTTTTCGGGCAGATTTTGGTTCCATGTCTTTCTTGTTTTTAATATCTTCTACCAATAGAATGTTTCTGCTCTTCCCGTAGTCATTTTGGCCTGAAACTTTATCAGTCTGGGCAGACTTTTATTTTGTATATCTAGATTATTGCATTGTCTAATTACACTCCAGTGTTAGTGATCTCTTATCGAGTTCCTAGCAAAAATATTAAATAAAGTGTTACATACAAGTGTAACAAACATGAGTAAGATATAAGTCTATAGAGTGTTTTAATTGGTGATCTGAAGGTGGCGAACAGTAATACATGCAACAACAATTAGCTATTCTCGTGAATTTAAATGTTTACAGGTTTACATTCCAGTTGACAAATTGACTAGGAACACTGTTATTTTTGTAAGAACAAAGGCACTCAAATGCCGACACAAACTTGCGGAAACATAATTGGGCAGAAATATTTTCATTTGGAATAGAGTTGTAGTTATTGAATATATTGAGTAAACAACACTAAATATGCGAGACATAAACAAAAGCTTTAAAAACATTGTCAAGTTAACCCTCTCTTCTTAGATATTTATTAGCAAGTGTTTCATTAGCAAGTGTTTGAAACGATATTAGTTTAATAACTTTTCAAGATTTTTCCGTCAATTATTTAGTGGCGGATTAATATTTTAATGTTATATATCACAAATAATCATTTCTTTATGATTTTTCTTAGATTACATACAAGACGTGTGTTACTGGTTCTACCCAGCCGGCGCTGACGAAGTCACAGTTCCACCCAACCATCCGGAGGCTAGTCCACCTTATATGTGTTGGTCAATATGACGTTCCGACAGGTGGATGGCGTCGAACATTGGTTGTCGAATTACTCCCCTTTACAAATATGAAACTCTGTAAGGCATTCGTTAGCTGTCATAAGACCACTTGGATGTTAATCAAAAGATCCATGGAATAGACTTAAACGAGAACCAAGCAAATATGGGGGTTTTCTAATCATTTTGGCTGATTGTCTGTTTTTCATAGTAACAACTTCATCATTATTTCGCAGCAGGTTTCATGCAGGTGTCGGACAGGAACTTCAACAATAGAAATAATACACGTAATTTGAAATTATTAAAAAGCCTATGAGTATTTTTATCAAATCGACCCCCAAACCGTTGATGACGTCTCGTGCTATTGCCATGAGTGTCTCGCAAATTGGAATCTATCATGCAGTTGTTGTTGTTTTTTGGCGTCATAATTTTATTTGAATTGTCGTGATTTAAATGGGAATAGGCTAAATGAATTAAAGCAATACGCCACAGGCAGGCACTTTGTTCTGTCTTATCCAAAGTATGTTGATATGATCTGCGGCAAGAAAATCCATATTTAAACATTATTCGTCAAAGAAAATTGAGTGAACGTAAATATAAAAAAAATGAGGAAAATGACAAACTTATAATCAATCACGCACAAAAAAGTCTGCATTTTGTGGGATTTGAACCCAGGACATCTGGGTTGGCAGTCCAGTGGTCTACCGACTGAGCCAGTGTTACTTGGAATGTAGTTGTGTTTGACAAGTCGACCGGAACAATTCTTGCATTAAAATTTCAGCAATACTTCTATTATGAACTAATGTTTCCAACTTGCTGTGATCCGATCACTTGTAATTAAGTCGGCTCTATTCAATGACTAATGGCATAACTTTTCGGGCAGACTTTGGTTCCATATCTTTCTTGTTTTTAGACTGGTGCGCATGCGCCAGTCTTAAGTAACGATGCTGTGAACTCAGCGACGCGCGGTTTTTAACATCGGGTGTATCATTGCGACCACGAGAGCGTATTCAAGTAGTTGTGCGGCATAAGAAGTAGTGCGTTTTTAGAAAACACAAATATTACGAAGGAATGCGAACCTTTGTAAGGAAATGCGACAAATAAAAACAAGGAAACAATGTAATGTTGTTTTTCGAACAAATATGAAAGGATATTAAAAGAACGATTACAAACAAATCAGTCACGTGACAAGCGGGAGATAGCGTTGGTCGTCATTTTGGATAGATCGGAGTGCTTTTGAACGAGTTTCTGCTCAGCTTTCAAGGACCGTAAGTAAGTTGGCAAATATTTATGTTAATGCATTGTTGCGATCGACGTAAAAATTAGGATTGTAACTGTTTCAGTCTCTTAAGTTATGTGGGCCTTGTGCATTCATTGTTGACACTACTTCAGTTGTGGCGGAAGCTGATCATAACTGCATTAGAACTAGAAGGTTTTTCGGCGTAGCTGTCTAACCTCACTTTTGACCTACTTACAAATGCTGACTCAAGGCTAGCCTGAATGAATATCAGAGCGATTCCCATTGGTAGAATTCCTAAAAGCATCATATACCGTAGTGTTTCTAATAAACGTTCCTCGGGGTGGCGATATATAGTTATTTATACAGGTATTTAAGTCATAAACAAGTCTCTATATCAATGAGTGACATTAATGAATAGTCTCCTCTGAAAACCCCTAAATGCAAGTAGGTCCTTTCATTTGTTTTACTCGGTTTTTATGCTTGTTCTTTTTGGAGTGTATGTTGACTTCTTTGACTTTCAAGTTAACCATCATCAACAAACACTTCCATTTTCTTTTTTAAATAACAAATCTCTATAAGTATTTAAATGGATTTTAAGCTTATATTTGTGCAAAAGAAATTTCACCGTTTGTAACTGCATAATCTACAAAAGAACGGGCGATAAAGTCCAAGAATTCCGACTATAAAGGACCTACCTACTCTTTGGAATACCTCGGATATTAACAAACAAGGGAGATAATTTCCAGTTTACCAATGTACCCCATTTCCTACAGTATTATTGTATATAGTGTATAATATGTCACTTGATCCTACATTTGTTTAAACAACATCTCTGTCATATGCCGCAAAGCAGACCGTTCACTTCCGGCACGATCTAACTACTTCGTAACTTTAGTGCCTATTACGTGAGAATTATGAGGCGCAAATGGAGCGAGCAACTAGTTTAAAAATGTACACCATTTTCATGCCATTGTTCTGACAAATTTATATTCAATAGAAACATAAACACGATAAAAAATGTGTAAGTTAATGCTTC
Organism: Sinonovacula constricta; assembly: GCA_007844125.1. Classification (NCBI taxonomy): domain Eukaryota; kingdom Metazoa; phylum Mollusca; class Bivalvia; order Cardiida; family Solecurtidae; genus Sinonovacula; species Sinonovacula constricta. Next base: position 56,705,786 of record CM017555.1, read on the forward strand.
ACAAACGCCGCATTGCCTTTTAAAAGAAATTTGTTGTTTTTCCTTTTTTTTAATCCGACGCCGTTTGTCTTTTTAAAGACATTTCTTGTTTATCGTTAACTTCAGATAATGCATTTTTCGTAACGTTTGTGGTGTGTTGTTAGTTTAATAAGCTAACTGACTTCGGCATTGTTTTGTCTTGAAATCTAGACCTAAATACAGGAGGCTACGATTATAAACAAATCAGTCACGAGACCAAAATTGCGGGAAAATCTAACCTGGGTTGCCATTTTTGTAAGCTTTTGTGGATTGAGAGTTTCCTAAGCAATATTAAGGTAGCAGTGACATCCATTGGTGGAATATATGTTACATATGTACATATATGTTACAATACTGATGACCGCAACCGTTCACGTAACCTTCATGCTGTGCTACTGTTGACAATCACTGTACTTCTATTGCATGAACCAATTACAACAGCCAGGTTAATGGTTATCACCACGGTACTGTATACTCAGGGATTTCAATAGCTTTCACTTTTGTTGAGAATTTCTTTGAAAATTTTCAAGGGGTCATGCATCGTCGGATACCCCCGGTTGCTCTATTACGTTACTCTCCATTCATCACGAAAGTGATGAATGGAGAGTAACGTAATAGAATCAACCGGGGGTATCCGACGATGGGGGTCATGATCAGATTAACACAAGTCAAATCATGTGTTCACGAACTTAACTAATTGTAAAATTGATTTAACTTCATTTCCATATATTTACAAGGGTCCAATTAGTATTTACTTCATTTTTTAAATGCTTTACATACTACATTTATGGTAATTCTTGCAAAATTTGACCACTTATTCTGCGCTTCTGCATCAAAATGACCCCCAACCTAAGATTTAGGTGAGGTCAAAACTGGAAAACCTCAATTTTCCTTGCATCAAAATGCAAATATCTGGATCTGTTAATATCCCTGAATATACTGAATTATTTGCTAATGTTGTTGATAGTGACTGTCACGTACAAACGAAAAGAACATACACGTAGTTTGATATGTTTCGAGTAATGATATCTGTGCAGAAAAAGTTTGATTCTTTTGTTCTTCTCCACCTCTCTTTTGTTCATCTTCAAATGTTTTTCAAAGTTTTGTTACATTAAATTCTTATATGAAAACTACAAATTGTTATTCATTGCTCCCCTATGACAGCCAATGTAAGACCATCAACAGCAATCTTTCCAATTCCTTAATGTGCATTTCGCCGTTCAAGACATCTTGATTACTCCCTTGGAACTGCGCTTGCAACCGGCGCTCCAGTCTTCCAACGCTTTCAGCGCTTTGATTAATATCTTCTACCAATAGAATGTTTCTGCTCTTCCCGAAGTCATTTTGGCCAGAAACTTTATCAGTCTGGGCAGACTTTTATTTTGTATATCTAGATTATTGCATTGTCTAATTACACTTCCAGTGTTAGTGATCTCTTATCGAGTTCCTAGCAATAATATTAAATAAGTGTTACATACAAGTGTAACAAACATGAGTAAGATATAAGTCTATAGAGTGTTTTAATTGGTGATCTGAAGGTGGCGAACAGTAATACATGCAACAACAATTAGCTATTCTCGTGAATTTAAATGTTTACAGGTTTACATTCCAGTTGACAAATTGACTAGGAACACTGTTATTTTTGTAAGACCAAAGGCACTCAAATTCTAACACAAGCTTGCGGAAACATAATTGGGCAGAAATATTTTTATTTGGAATAGAGTTGTAGTTATTGAATATATTGAGTAAACAACACTAAATATGCGAGACATAAACAAAAGCTTTAAAAACATTGTCAAGTTAACCCTCTCTTCTTAGATATTTATTAGCAAGTGTTTCATTAGCAAGTGTTTGAAACGATATTAGTTTAATAACTTTTCAAGATTTTTCCGTCAATTATTTAGTGGCGGATTAATATTTTAATGTTATATATCACAAATAATCATTTCTTTATGATTTTTCTTAGATTACATACAAGACGTGTGTTACTGGTTCTACCCAGCCGGCGCTGACGAAGTCACAGTTCCACCCAACCATCCGGAGGCTAGTCCACCTTATATGTGTTGGTCAATATGACGTTCCGACAGGTGGATGGCGTCGAACATTGGTTGTCGAATTACTCCCCTTTACAAATATGAAACTCTGTAAGCCATTGGTTAAGCACTTGGATGTTAATCAAAAGATCAATGGAATAGAATTAAACGAGAACCAAGCAAATGTGGGGTTTTTCTAATCATTTTGGCTGATTGTCTGTTTTTCATAGTAACAACTTCATCATTATTTCGCAGCAGGTTTCATACAGGTGTCGGACAGGATCTTCAACAATAGAAATAATACACGTAATTTGAAATTATTAAAAAGCCTATGAGTATTTTTATCAAATCGACCCCCAAACCGTTGATGACGTCTCGTGCTATTGCCATGAGTGTCTCGCAAATTGGAATCTATCATGCAGTTGTTGTTGTTTTTTGGCGTCATGAATTTATTTGCATTGTCGTGATTTAAATGGGAATAGGCTAAATGAAATAAAGCATAACGCCACAGGCAGGCCCTTTGTTCTGTTTTATCCAAAGTATGTTGATATGATCTGCGGCAAGAAAATCCATATTTAAACATTATTCGTCAAAGAAAATTGAGTGAACGTAAATATAAAAAAAATGAGGAAAATGACAAACTTGTAATAAATCACGGAAAAAAAGTCTTTTTTATGGGATTTGAACCCAGGACATCGAATTACATTAATAAATAATTCACCATAATAATAGTTGATATGCTAGACCAGCAATATGTAAATAACGAACCTGTAATCGAATAGCTCTTATAAATTAATTGTCTTCATGTATTTCTTACTAAATCCATTATTGCATTTAATGTTTAAATGTTTTTAGTTATTGTTCATCCAATCAGAATCAGGCCTTTCTTTTCCTAATTCCTTAGATAAATTTCATTATACGTTGTGATTTATTGCCAGAAATGGCCCATGATTTGCCAGTAAATATTCTATTCTATTCTATTCTGTTATGTTCTATTCTATTCATTAGAGCGCTCAGTGATACTGACTAAAAGCACCACACAATCGCAGCGATGTCCGTAACTTACGACAACTAGCTATGAAGTTATTACTGGAGACAATGATAAGCGGATCCCCACTATGTGATAAACGCTGTTTATACGGCTAGGTTTATTAATGATGTCACTGGGGCAATGTCTTAGACACTCCATATTCTTAACTTTTTCTTAACTTCATAAGTCAGTAAGCCGTTCGTTCCAGTGCGTACGGGGCCTGTAACAGTGGGGGTTTGGACGGTCTGCAACCTCTGCGCGATATGCATACATGTGTAACCTACAGTTTGTACTTGTATGCATTGTAGCCACTTTATGCGTACAGATTGTAACAATATACCGTACATATAACTGAGCTTTTATCGGACGACCGGAAAGTCGCTCGCTTGTTTATTAGGGTTCTCCAAGTATGACGTCGGCACAATTGTTTACCTGTAAAGTGATACCGATATTGGGATTTTCAATTGTTCAAAACAAATAAAAGAATACCTTTTGCATACACAGGTAGAATGGTTATACTATTTGATATTTTGACAAGTTTAATGAACTACACTAACATATCTTTTCATGTAGGCTTCAAACTCCTTATTTCTATATGTATATATGTATTTGTGTATGTATATGACTTGCGACTTACCTTCGTTAAATTAAGATATTACTATCATCAATTATTATTATTATTATTATTATTATTATTATTATTATTATTATTATTATTATTATTATTATTATTATTATATTATTATTATTATTATTATTATTATTATTATTATTATTATTATTATTATTATTATTATTATTATTATTATTATTATTATTATTATTTGCATAACAAGAAGAGACTTATTACATTAGATCGAAACAGAGCAAAGCTATTGATGTCCAAGTATAAGCTGATGTATCTTTTCTATGATGTTCATTGTTATATGTGTTGTTGTACATGTAAATTGTACCATGTATTGTTGTACACGTACATTGTTATATGTGTTGTTGTACATGTAAATTGTACCATGTATTGTTGTACACGTACATTGTTGTATGTGTCGTTGTACATGTACAGTGTTCTATGTGTTTTTGAACATATGCAATGTTCTATTACAGGTACATTATTCTTTGACATTTTATTATGTGCTGTCATATATGTACATTTTGCTTTTTGTTGTTGCACTTGTACATTAATCTACGTGTTGTAAATGTACACTGTACTATGTGTTGTTGTACATTTTACTACGTGTTGTTCTACATGCACATTATTATATGTGTTGTTGTACATGTACCATGGTGTGTTGAGTAGAGGTAACCTCATAAGGTTTGTGTCAGCAGATAGAGGATTAAAGGCAAAACATTCCTCCGTTAGTATTTATTGTAGAGTGCCAGTACATGTATGACAACGTTTATAGTGTGATTATCATTTAATCTGAATGCAATACTCTCGGAACGTAAGTGTTGATACATGCAGTTTGGGTTAAACTGCTTTTATTATAAGAATACGACTTGTCCATTCACTTGCGATAAATTAAGTGAACAACATGAACAAACGTATCAACCTACCCTCGTCTACTTAGAGGACATTTACTAGGATTAATTTTGTACTCGTGTCAACGCCGCATTCAGGAGAATACCATCTCCGGAAGACTGGATATTGCATCGGTGTACGTTAATATATTCCAATTCTTGTAGTCGCTATGCTGCAGAAAGGGAAATGGAAAAAAGTGCCAGTAGCTAACGACTTTAGGGCGCTCCGTGAACATTGCGAGAAGTCAATAACAAATCAATGGCAGTAAACGTCGTTTTCTGGTTCCGCATTGTTTGTACAACGGCGTAGTTCTTCGGCCTATTGCTTAATGCGGTTGATACCTACATATAGCCGGATATTGATTATTTAACGTATTGACGAGAAAGTTGTTTGCATTGTTTATTTTTTTTGTTGTTGTTCATAATTGGCCACATAGGTGGGGCAGTGGAACAGCAATATATCAACACGCAGTGTGGAGTAGATTGTTTTTACCGTACAAACCCTTCATCAATACACCAGTGCATGCTACTTCAGAAAAGATTTGTGTTTTCATGTTTTATTGGCAATAACTAAAGCGGAATCGTGTATGCGGATATGCCGTAATGTTTAGAGATGTTGAGTTCAGCAACAAGGAGTTGAATGTACCGATGAAAGTTAACTCGTGATTTACGGTCCTGTACACAGGTGTTAAACAGGATACTTTACAACACCTGTCATGGTACGTATTTGTGTTGGTTTTTTTCTGTCATACGTCCTGGTTAGGTTTCACATGTCGTGGTCATTTTCTTTTCCTCTTCTACTTTTCTCTTCTACCTTCTTCTTTTTCTTCGTTTGCTTCTTCTCTTCTTCTTTTTCAGTTCTCCTTCACCTAGTCTTCACTTCTGTTTTCTTCCACTTATTCCTTTTCTTAACAGGATATCTACATATTGTATTGTATAATAAGAATACATTTAATTTTATGCCAGACGATCCTATACCCAATTAATACTGTCATATAAAGGAAACCTTTCAATTATCTGTTATATAAAGGAAGTTACGGTTATTACCTGTCCGTTGAACTGATCTTAGTAAAGTAGTAAAATTGTATAGTTAATTATGCCTGGCAGTAGAATTTTAATTCGAAGTTTATGTTATGTTCGCTGTGTTGCTATGTAAGCTCTTTCGACATAGGTGTGGACATAATCTGAAGTACAAGCATTTAAAGGTGGTATGTGGCAGTTCGGTAATGATATATTACATCTAGGCTTGTTTGTGGAGGGGGGATCTGGGCATTGTTTTAATAAACTCTTTCTATAATCTAAGCAAAGACGACTTTGAACACTACCTCGATTTTTAAACGGTACAAATATTGAAACATCGCTTTAAATGTCCATTCTTTCAAATCAATAAATAAGCACAATGAGGATTTCTGCTAAAATAGATATCGACGTCACAGCAAATTACCCGAATGGTCATATAACGTGTTCACAAAAGTAAGTCGACGCGTGATTTTCTTAGCTTAAAAAAAGCTAACTGTGCAGCGTGGCTCAGGTAGAAACTACCTTTTTGTACAGACAAGTGGGTGTTATGCTTAACTTTTCACTTAGATGTAGGGCATCAATAGACAACATTCCTCTGGTTCTCTACATTTAATAATACTTTACTGGTTTGTTTGAAAGAAAAAATGGGGTCCCAACTGTCGGATACCACCTTTAAATATAAAGAACATATTTGCATGAATATTTGTTATATGTGTATTTGTGGCGAAACGCCCCAGATGAACATCTGAGTAGAAAAAGGGAACACTGAATAGAACCAAACAAGTATATGTATGTACTTTATAAAACTTACTTGATTATTGGTTCAGCTTAGGGCGTGGGCAGTCGTAAGGGACTATATTTAGCTGCAAAAATTGTATCATTTAGTCTGCAGATGGAAGTAAACCAAAGCTTAAGTTTCTATAAAATGTTTCTTAGAAGTAATAATATCATTTATATCTTGCCATTTAGGGTTGTATGGATTATAGACGTCTAGCATAGTTTTATAGCAAAGTTACAAATGGTAGACAGTTTTGGCTTAGTCATGTAGATCTCTATGCTAATTGTATGTTCATGGGAGGTATGGAGAGGAACGTATATAGTTACAAACAGTAAAAGCTACCCTTTAAAACAAATCTTTCCCCTTAGAGTTATCGCGACGGGGTTCAAGGAGACACGGTTTACATTCACATACACGTTTAAAAATATCTGACTATTGTGTAAAAATAAAGCCAGGTAAGACATGGACATTTCAAGAAAATTAATCCCAAACTGAATCGGTTAATCAGCTGAAATAATGATTTAAGATGTCACATGTGCGGTAAACCACCACAAAGTAGACAGGCTTATGCTGTGTTTCAAGTACACGTGACAACATTGACCTCTGTTAGACGCTTTGTTTCTGTAACAGACTTGCAAGCTATAGCTCGACACAATGTATCGAAAAATCAATACATTTAGACATTTTATTGTGAATTATAATTGACGATGAATATTTGTGGTAACTTTTAATAATCGTTCAAAAATACACAGAAGATGAAGTGTAGATTTCGGGGTCGAATCCTTAAACATATCTCAGTAGAAATATGGCTCAAGTCAAAGTCGACTGCAATTAGTATCGCAGACACTTGTCATATTTTCATAACTACCATCACATTCAATGTGTAATATAATTAGAAATTGTAATAAAATGCCCGTGTATGTAGTATTGCATGGGCGGATCTAGCGAGGGAGGGGAGGGTGGGAGCCCATCCCGAATTATCAAAAAGTACCCTCATTGGAGGTATTTTTTACCATCTCATGGGACCAGTTCTACAGATAAGAAGTCTAAACACGTATTTACATTGAAAATGTATTGAAGCGCATTGAAATTAAACTTTTTGTATACTTTCTATGAAGGTCTGTCATGCATCTGAAATGCAGGACAGGGTACTATTTGGCTTCTAGATGTCAACACTTTTCCTGTGGAGCCTGCCTCCAAACTCCAAACACTACTCGTACATATGGTTAATTTGACCCCTCCAATCATCCCTTGAGGACAACATATGACTATAGATTATCTTTGTAGCCGAAAAAAACAGACGGTTAGGACTCATGGAAAAGTTTTTAGCAGCTTCTCAAAATGCAGGAAATTAATGTATTTGGCTGGAATATTTAAAAGTTTTCCGGGTGTGCATGCCTTCACACACCCCTGCACGACTAGCACTTACTAGTGAGAGTAACTGTTGGAGCTTAAGCAGAATCTCAACCAAGACATGTTACTGTAAGTGGGGAAAGAACGAGCAACACTATGCATGTCTTTGATAAAAGTGCCTTTTTCAAAAGTGATTAAATTGCGTATGTGTGCGTGCAATATATTGCCCGACTTAGGCAGGTAGTGTAGACCCAGGTCAGCCAGCTTCGCATTTACAAGTCCACCGACATTATACCTAGAATAAAAAATTAAAATACAATATGGGGAAATTATACATAATTTCCTCATAAACTCATAGAATCTACATGTAGTTAAGTTCAGGTTAATGCTATTTGTAAACTACTTCAATTACTTTAACTCGTGAAATAAAGTTCATTCTTTCAAACTATATAATATTATATATATATATTATCACGAGGGGAATGAGATGAAAATAGATATTGACGTGCGATTACCCAGACGATGTAATGAGGTGTTGAAAGTTAGCGGTCACGTGGTTATCTTAGATTATAATAGCTAACTGTGCAGCGTGGCTCGGATTTGTAATGAAGAGTGTGGTGTGATGAACGCCTCACAAAGATGTGGGACCTCAATAAATAACATTTCACGGGATCTTTTCAGGTAACAATATTTCATTTGGTTACATGGGAGAGAAAAATGGTCCAGACTGTCGGATACCACCTTATAAAAGCCGTAAAACCCACAACTGCTAGAAATAATTTTTGCCTTATTCGCATTATTTCATTCAACGTATATAAATAACATTTAGAAGTACAAGAGTCACGTTAAAGCCTCAATCTATTTTGTGTCTGAAAGATATAATTCGATATGATCTCAACACTGTTTAAATATATGCGTCTCTATAAACACCGCACCATTATGTTATCTATATCTGTCAGGATATGCAACCTTTACAATTCATAGATAGCAATGATCTTATTAAAATGGAAGACATGAAATTCTTACCGACATCGTCGGTCAATCAAAGGGACACAGGCACTGGAGTGTTCAGTACTTGAATAAATGGTTCGAGGTGTAGTTGTCATTTTGTTTCGTGGAATCAAGGACGAGGAGTAGGATTTATTTTGTGTATATCAACTAATCTTTGTTAAAAATATATTTTCATTTAGAATATAATTCCCTATTGCAAGTACATGTGTGTCGCTCAGTTGACAATGGAAAATGTGTTGTTGCTTTTTCAACTGAAAAAAGTAATAGGAAAAGTTTGAAGAAAAAAACAACAAATTTTTTACCAATAAATTTCGAAAGAATCTACAGATACGGTCCTGTGTGTCTAAGACATGGCTAAACTGTTTAAATTTTTGTCAAACAATATAATTATAAAGTTTCATAAGTAGCCATATATATTCAGTTCTGTTAGTATCTTGCATTTCTGTTCTTTTAAAAACATTATATTTCCTTTTATGCATCTGTCATTCGTAATTTACTATGAAAAAATGTCCGCTGCAGCCGGAAATTGAACCGCGTGCCTCCTTATAACCGGTCAAGCGCGCTATTACGATACCATATCGGCAACGTCAGATCTTTCATGTTAAGTCATAAAAATGAGCACATGAGGTTTGCAAAGAAAACACAACAACAACAAAGCCATTTAAGAAATGATAATTAATTTTGTTGTGGGTGCTTCAATCTTAATATATATATATATATATATATATATTCATTATATGGAGATTCACTGAACATGTTTTGAAACGCACAGATTGCTAATGGTGGCGGATAAATGATACTTAGTCAGCAGGGGGTTGGGGTAGGGGCTAGGGCATTTTTACTACATTTTATCCTGAGCTAAATAAAATATGTTCAGATAATATTTCGACCTAAGAAATGTGCGTGCTATTTACTTTGTTACAAACTTGACGTGTATTTAACTTTGATGGTAGTGTGGTAGCACCTGCTTTCAGCATTAGGCTATACAATTGTTAAGATAACATACTAAATACACTAAGTAGAGGCGAGTGACTGATTTCTGATCTAAATATTGAACTTCTTACGAGTTCAATTACATTTTTCATAAAACTATCGGACATATATAATTTAACACTGTTAAAGTACGAATCTGTAATATATTTGTAAATTATCGCATGCTTCATATCGAGTTATTTTTTCGTGCATTTTGCATTATTTCTTTTGTACACTCACTACAATCATGTCTCTGATCGCTTAGCTCTGAAATAGCCTTTCGTCATAACAAACCAACAGAACGTTTTGCAGTTACTAAAACATTTTCTTAACCTTGTTGACAAATAGGTATTTAATTAAAATGTCGCTTTAATTAAAATGTTGTGCGCACCGATAAAATGTCTGACTTTAAACACTTAGAGCTCTAAGAAGCAACGTGTGGTATGTGTATATTGATCTTTGGTAAATAGTACAGCCTATAACTGTGCCCAAGTGTGTATGTTCAAACAAGCCTGGGTCGATACGCCGGGATCACATTAAATCCCGTTTGTAGCTTGGGTGTATAAACACACCATCTGAAATTCAGGTAATGACTTGTATTGTATTAGCTCGTATAGTAATGCGCAAAATAATTGAAAACGTTGTCAATCGATGTACAATCGTTGAGGACATTAAATCTGTAATCTCATAACATGGCAATTTTGCACTTGCTAGTTTTGACCGGTTCTGGATGTTATTTCGATTGAAATATACTTTACGTACACATTTACATATGAACCTATCTAAATATATGCAGAACACGTTGTTCAGGTGAATGCAGTTTTAAAAAGATCGATCGGTCAATTCTATATTTTCGTAAATATGAATACATGACTCTTACATGTTCTACTGTAGTCACTGTGGAAATATTTTCATACTCCAACATGCGAATTAATATCATATGTTAAGAAATAGGACGCTTCTTTCAACCTACCCTTACCTAATCAAACTACTTCCACAGCCACTAGCATTGTAAGCTTTGACAAAAATCAAGCCTGTAGATATCCAGTTTGTGTTGTAACGTTGCCCTCAGTTAACCTCTACACATTGCCATGAATCTTATTCCGATTTTATCACTCGTCGGATCGAAGGTTGACTAGGCTATACTTGGATTGACAGGTCTTTTTGGCGTGTGTGACGTCACGCGCACCAGGCATTCTATTCTAGATCTCGCGTTCTCACCGTTAAAGTTTAGAGTGGTGTTCTAAGCAAATCAATATTCTAAACCAAGTTTTAAGCAGGTGCGAGAGAAACAGTCTATACATTTGACCTAACGCATATTTTGTATTACACAGCTATAATAAAGTACTTTGATCAAGGCTAAGGACAGTGCATGCTATTTGGGGGCGGCGTCGCTTGATCAGTCTGTCCGTCTGTCTGTTTGTCTGTCTGTCTGTCTGTCTCTGTCTCTTTCTGTCTGTTCGTCCGTCTGCATGTCTGTTTCTGTCTGTATGTCTCTGTCTGTCTGTCTGTCTGTGTCTATCTGTCTGACTGACTTCTGTCTCTGTCTGTCACTGTATGTCTGTCTGTCTCTTTCTCTCTCTCTCTCTCTCGCTCTCTCCCCATGTGTCATTGTCTGTCTGTCTTTCTTTATCTGTCTGTCTCTGTCTCTCATGTTTAAGTGATTAAGTTCTTTACTGCAGAAACACACACACAATATTACGAAAAACATGGCGGAGTTATATCACTCATTCACTAAAGTGACAAAAGGAGGAAGCAAACTGCTATTAGAATATTAGAACCACTGTTCCACTGGCTTTGCATTGTATATTAGGACGGGATATTTGCCATATCACGCACGGGGTCTCTGCGGATCTAGACCAGATTTACAAGCGGGATGTAGATTAAGAACATAGGGATGTAGTGTTGATGAAATAAATCAAAGCCATTGTGACGGAGCCGCTATAATAGTTAGTCTGTCTACTGACCTACTAATAACTGGGAGATAATTTCGAATTCAGTCTATTTTGGTCGCGTCCGGTAGCACTTATCAGCAGTTATAATCATACGGCTAGTATTGTATGTTTAATATAAAAGTTTATACGGATAGTATTGTATCTTTAATATAAAGTTTCTATATAAGAATTAAGTGGCTATGTGTTGTAGCTTTTGTCCAAATGTATTTGATTTAATTTAGAAGGGGTATTTTGCAGCTGAAGACTTGTCTGCTTTCCAATGCGTTGCTTTCTTTCGACAGGCAATTTTAAATTGACCATTATCTGTATAACTGTTGACTGGGGGTTATAATGATAACAACGCCGGTGCAGGTCCAATGGTTTTATTCTAAGTCCCAAAGTTTGCTTTTATTCAGGGTTACACCATAGCACAAGTTATTTGGTAAAATATAAAACCAATACTCATAACTCAAAACTCAAACTTTAAAATTTAAACCGGGCAGTGGCTTCTAAGTTATTGAAGAAAATGTATTCTTCAAACCAAAAATAAAAAATAAATATCAACAGCATATGCTTTATGATCAAAGACTTAGCCCAGAGTGAGTTACTAAAGGTGTTAGTTCTGAGAATGAAAAGAAGTATCCATGCTGATTGGTTAGTTTTTTAGATTGTTATGCATCAATTTCAGACCAAACCGCTCAGCCAACACAGCACAAAAAGACACAGTGAACAGAGACTTGACATTCAAGACTGGACTGACCACACACAAAGATTATTAACTGATAACTGATATTATACTGATAACTAATAATGATAACGAAACCTGGGTAACATAACTTTAATCGCTTGCAAGGTAAAGCTTACACCACCCAAACAGTGTTTTTCGGCGCTTTGATTAGATGTGCGGGGAATCGTTCGGATTTGAACATGTCAATACGAATGCATTTTCTTTAATAATATCACACTTATAACCTGACACGCGTTTATAACAGGATTGTGACTTGCACCTGCTAATACCTGGATTGTATTATCAGCGTATAACAATCGCTTCGGAGCCTCTACCTAAAGTGTGAACAATAGGTCTTCTTACAAATTACTCCGAACGACAAGAGGGTTTGATTGTTAATCGATAACCCATTTTACAAGATGGTCGCATTGAAAATGGTATAGGACGGTTTACAAAACTGCTCAATAGTCCAGCTATAAGGTGTTTTACTGATTTCTATTTCTATTCCGGATCTCAAGATGTGTCACAAAACATGATTTCGGTGTTCTGCCTTGCTGGATATCCTAATTTCAGTTCATAGAACGACGCAAGCGCATATTGTTGTGTTCCGGCATCGATTGACGATTAGACTGGTCTTGAGGTGAGAGTAAACACACATTAAACATGGTTGACATGATGGTCGGTGTGAAGTTAGCTAATTCATTTTCTGACCAGGCAGTGCAACATAAATAATTGGACGTTATTGCTGCTACTTGGGTCACGAACATAGGATCCAATCTCAGGTAAATGGTTTGCTTAACTTAAAATTTCAAGCAAGAATTGAAGTTTCAGTTCAACTTGTACTTCAGTGCTCTGCTTGTGGACATCGCCATCAAACAGCGGTATTCTACTTTTGATTTATTTTAACATCTTCACGTCTTTACTTTTCTTTATTTGTAACATGAACAACCAAAAAGCAGGTCCGGCCCAGAACGTTTCAGCTAGGGACCGAACACGGATATTGGCATACGTTCTAGGGACTCAGAGTGGGGGAATGCTTTCAGAATTTTTTTTTTTTTTTTGCTTTTGAGTATCGGAGATGATGCTAGTTTGTATCTGAACAAAAAGGTGAATCTTTGTAATTGGCTTAATAAACTGACAATGAAACTTTGATTTACTGCGAAGACAAAAGTCTTAAAGAAATTAAGTTGTTGATAATTGGTTCAGATTCTTCACAAAAAGTATGCCCAAACGGGCAAAACATAATTCCCTTTATGTTGGGCCATAGTTTAATGCCGCTACATAACATGTGTTAGCTCTGTTTTCACAACGATTATCGTTTGCATATTGGCAAGGAAAATAATAAAACAATTTTGCGAGCTTAGCAAGTTTTTCAATCAACTCTCAACAGGGTATGCTCATATGTTATGATTTACAAATACACACATGTACATAAATACAGTGCTCCTTCTTCTAAAACACCATTGGCAGAAAGTGGCCAAAATGGTTGTTGAAGAGAGGTTGTTGCTCTGGAGGGTAGTCCCTATAAGATGGATATGCATTGTACTTAGTTATTTTAACCGAGAACTTTGGATGCATTCCTGAGTTTTGAGTTTTTGTATCTTTATATATTGTTATATATGTATTGCCTGAATTAGATTTCTGTTAGTTGTGGAGAAGTTGTCCTGCATAATTTCGCAAAAACGTTATATAACCCTACATAGTTCTTATTGCAATTACAAGTAACACTCGTCTAATGTGACAAATATATAACTACTGATTTAGCGTATATTTATTTAACATCGGATTAAAATGAAAAAATATGTACACATTACAAATTATTATCGTGTTTTTGTACAAAGTTCATTTGGATTTTAGACAAAACAAAACTAAAGCTAAAGAAAATATAACTCAATATTGAAAAATAAACAAAGTTTTAACAGTAATCCCTCCGCTTTTCCCACTCCCCCCCCCCCCCCCCCCCCCCCCCCCCCCCCTCCAACCCAACGCCGGGTAATACAGGCACACTTCAGCGTAAAATTATAAAGCCCACCATTTGTGTTTGTATCTGATTATACAATTTTATTTTAACAAACATATAATTAAATAAATGTTAGGGCTCCGATTACCACGCAAGTAAAAAGCTTCTAAGTCGGTTTTACGTAGCTTCTCCGACATTCGTCAACATCGTATAGACAGTTGCATTAAACAAACCATTAAAGTACTGCTGTCACCGGCTTAAAGCTATGCTTACCTTCATAAATCAATGTTTTTGGTATAAAGCAAAAACTGGCAAACAGTAGTGATTTGTCCCTAATTGCTTTTATTATATTTTTCTATACTTATCACTTGATAAAATGATTTGAGCAGCAATCTGTATAACACTGATAGGGTAACCTATGTCAGGCATGGCCTTAAAATCCTCCTGTGCCTCGACCTTAAGTATATACCATACATTTAAAGTCTCATGACATTTCCCATATGACACGGTCGGCTTCCTTTTTTTATAAAATGTTCTGTCTTTTAAACAAAATAAATCAGCAACTCTTTGTTAAATTTTCAGTACTGGTAGGATCTGTCTTATAAACAAATTAGAAAATGCTATATTTCCCGATTAAATAATATTTTCCGTCATTGGCTTTTGCCAACTTGATATACATTTATAAACAGCTATATATTACGCATTTCATTCTTGTATATCTGTTCAACAAAATATCAAGGCAATAAAACATGACTAATAATATCAAATAAAGATATACGACTTTTCATTAATACACACAGACACCGTGACAATTGGCCATGTGTTATTCATTAAGAAACGTACATATGTTTTATATTGTCTTTCTTATAAGCTTCTCTCACCTGCACAGAGCTAATAATTCAATCAATAAACGGTTTATTGATAAAAGAACTATGGATAAAGGGTGATCTGTGGTCCATGATAAATAAAGTTTACAAGAAGAAAAATCGATAAGGAGAGGCACTCAATTGCCCCTTTTGACAGAAGTCGGGACAAGGCCGGTATGAGTTACAAATTCTACCAGGGACCACCCTTTGTTAAGTGTATGTGTTTATACGCATTTTATCATACCTTCACATCGGGCATTATACAGTATATATGCATATATAGCTTCGTGTAATAACATCTGCTTTATTAAGTTACACATTCTACATGGGACCACCCTTTGGTTTGTTGGAAGTAAGCAGGAAAAGGCCGACCTAAGTTACAAATTGTACCAGGGACTACCCTTTGTTTCGTTGGAAGAAGTCAGGACAAGGCCGGCCTGAGTTGCAAATTCTACAAGGCACCACCCTTTCTTTCCTGAGAATTATTCAGGACAAGGCCGGCCTGAGTTACAAATTCTACCAGTGACTACCCTTTATTTCATGGGAAGTTGTCAGGACAAGGCCGGCCTGCGTTACAAATTCTACAAGGGACCACCCTTTGTTTGGAAGTTCGTCATGTGGTGGAATGGCGGTAAGACGTGTCATTTGTACCATGTAATTGAATAACTTATTTTTATATTTGCATACTATGTGAGAGGGTGTTTGTTTGTACAAGTCGCAAATAAAAGTGTTCTGTCCTGTTCTGTTCGTTGGAAGTAGTCGGGACATGGCGTCCAGAGTTACAAATTCTACCCGGGACTACCCTATGTTTTGTTGAATGTAATTGGGACAAGGCCGGCCTGAGTTTCAAATTCTACCTTGGACTACCTTTTGTTTTGTGGGAAGTAGCCGGGACAAGACCGTCCTGAGTTACAATTCTAGCAGGGACTACCCTTTGTTTTGTTGGAAGTAGTCATGACAAGGCTGACCTGAGTTACAAATTCTACCAGGGACCACCCTTTGTTTTGTTGGAAGTAGTCATGACAAGGCCGGCCTGAGTTACAAATTCTACCAGGGACCACCCTTTGTTTTGTTGGAAGTAATCGGGACAAGGCCGACCTGAGTTACAAATTTTACCAGGGACCACCCTTTGTTTTGTTGGAAGTAGTCATGACAAGGCCGGCCTGAGTAACAAATTCTACCAGAGACCAACCTTTGTTTTGTTGGAAGTAGTCATGACAAGGCCGGCCTGAGTTACAAATTCTACCAGGGACCACCCTTTGTTTTGTTGGAAGTAATCGGGACAAGGCAGACCTGAGTTACAAATTTTACCAGGGACCACCCTATGTTTTGTTGGAAGTAGCCATGACAAGGCTGATCTGAGGTACAAATTCTACCAGGGACCACCCTTTGTTTTGTTGGAAGTAATCATGACAAGGCTGACCTGAGTTACAAATTCTACCAGAGACCACCCTTTGTTTTGTCGGAAGTAGTCATGACAAGGCCGGCCTGAGTTACAAATTCTACCAGGGACCACCCTTTGTTTTGTTGGAAGTAGTCATGACAAGGCTGACCTGAGTTACAAATTCTACCAGGGACCACCCTTTGTTTTGTTGGAAGTACTCGGGACGAGGCAGACCTGAGTTACAAATTTTACCAGGGACCACCCTTTGTTTTGTTGGAAGTAGTCATGACAAGGCTGACCTGAGTTACAAATTCTACCAGGGACCACCCTTTGTTTTGTTGGAAGTAGTCATGACAAGGCCGGCCTGAGTTAAAATTTCTACCAGTGACCACCCTTTTGTTTTGTTGGAAGTAATCGGGACAAGGCAGACCTGAGTTACAAATTTTACCAGGGACCACCCTTTGTTTTGTGGGAAGTAGTCATGACAAGGCCGGCCTGAGTACCAAATTCTACCCGGGACTACCCTTTGTTTTGTTGGAAGTAGTCAGGACAATGCCGTTCTGAGTTACAAATTCTACCAGGGACCAACCTTTGTTTTGTTGGAAGTAGTCATGACAAGGCCGGCCTGAGTTACAAACTCTACCAGGGACCACCCTTTGTTTTGTTGGAAGTAATCGGGACAAGGCCGACCTGAGTTACAAATTCTACCAGGGACCAACCTTTGTTTTGCTGGAAGTAGTCATGACAAGGCCGGCCTGAGTTACAAATTCTACCAGGGACCACCATTTGTTTTGTTGGAAGTAATCGGGACAAGGCCGACCTGACTTACACAATTCTACTAGGGACCACCCTTTGTTTTGTGGGAAGTAGTCATGACAAGGCCGACCTGAGTTACAAATTTTACCAGGGACCACCCTTTGTTATATTGGAAGTGGTCATGACAAGGCCGGCCTGAGTTACACAATTCTACCAGGGACCACCCTTTGTTTTGTTGGAAGTAGTCATGACAAGGCCGGCCTGAGTTACAAATTTTACCAGGGACCACCCTTTGTTTTATGGGAAGTAGTCATGGCAAGACCGGCCTGAGTTACAAATTCTACCAGGGACTACCCTTTGTTTTGTTGAAAGTAGTCATGACAAAGCCGGCCTGAGTTACAAATTCTACCAGGCACCACCCTTTGTTTTGTTGGAAGTAGCCATGACAAGGCCGGCCTGAGTTACAAATTCTACCAGGTACCAACCTTTGTTTTGTTGGAAGTAGTCATGACAAGGCCGGCCTGAGTACCAAATTCTACCCGGGACTACCCTTTGTTTTGTTGGAAGTAGTCAGGACAATGCCGGCCTGAGTTACAAATTCTACCAGGGACTACCCTTTGTTTTGTTGGAAGTAGTCATGACAAGGCCGGCCCGAGTTACAAAATCTACCAGGGACCACCCTTTGTTTTGTTGGAAGTAATCGGGACAAGGCCGACCTGAGTTACAAATTCTACCAGGGACCAACCTTTGTTTTGCTGGAAGTAGTCATGACAAGGCCGGCCTGTGTTACAAATTCTACCAGGGACCACCCTTTGTTTTGTTGGAAGTAATCGGGACAAGGCCGACCTGAGTTACATATTCTACCAGGGACCAACCTTTGTTTTGCTGGAAGTAGTCATGACAAGGCCGGCCTGAGTTACAAATTCTACCAGGGACCACCCTTTGTTTTGTTGGAAGTAATCGGGACAATGGCGACCTGAGGTTTTTAAATTTTACCATGGACCACTCTGTTTTGTTGGAAGTAGTCAGGACAATGCCGGCCTGAGTTTCAAATTCTAGCAGGAACCACCCTTTGTTTTGTTGGAGGTAGTCATGGCAAGGCCGGCCTGACTTACAAATTCTACCAGGCCTGAGTTACAAATTCTACCAGGGACCACCCTTTGTTTTGTTGGAAGTAATCGGGACAAGGCCGACCTGAGTTACAAATTTTACCAGGGACCACCCTTTGTTTTATTGGAAGTAGTCATGACAAGGCCGGTCCGAGTTACACAATTCTACCAGGGACCACCCTTTGTTTTGTGGGAAGTAGTCATGACAAGGCCGGCCTGAGTTACAAATTCTACCAGGGACCACCCTTTGTTTTATGGGAAGTAGTCATGACAAGGCCGGCCTGAGTTACAAATTCTACCAGGGACTACCCTTTGTTTTGTTGGAAGTAGTCATGACAAAGCCGGTCTGAGTTACAAATTCTACCAGGCACCACCCTTTGTTTTGTTGGAAGTATTCATGACAAGGCCGGCCTGAGTTACAAATTCTACCAGGGACCAAGCTTTGTTTTTTAGGAAGTAGTCATGACAAGGCCGGCCTGAGTTACAAATTCTACCAGGAACCCCCTTTTTTGGGGGAAGTAGTCATGACAAGACCGGCCTGAGTTACAAATTCTACCCGGGACTACCCTTTGTTTTGTTGGAAGTAGTCAGGACAATGCCGGCCTGAGTTACAAACTCTACCAGGGACCAACCTTTGTTTTGCTGGAAGTAGTCATGACAGGGCCGGCCTGAGTTACAAATTCTACCAGGGACCACCCTTTATTTTGTTGGAAGTAATCGGGACAAGGCCGACCTGAGTTACAAATTTTACCAGGGACCACCCTTTGTTTTATTGGAAGTAGTCATGACAAGGCCGGTCCGAGTTACAAATTCTACCAGGGACTACCCTTTGATTTGTTGGAAGTAGTCATGACAAAGCCGGTCTGAGTTACAAATTCTACCAGGCACCACCCTTTGTTTTGTTGGAAGTATTCATGACAAGGCCGGCCTGAGTTACAAATTCTACCAGGGACCAAGCTTTGTTTTTTAGGAAGTAGTCATGACAAGGCCGGCCTGAGTTACAAATTCTACCAGGGACCCCCTTTTTTGGGGAAGTAGTCATGACAAGACCGGCCTGAGTTACAAATTCTACCAGGGACTACCCTTTGTTTTGTTGAAAGTAGTCATGACAAAGCCGACCTGAGTTACAAATTCTACCAGGGACCACCCTTTGTTTTGTTGGAAGTAGCCATGACAAGGCCGGCCTGAGTTACAAATTCTACCAGGTACCAACCTTTGTTTTGTGGGTAGTAGTCATGACAACGCCGGCCTGAGTTACAAATTCTACCAGGTACCAACCTTTGTTTTGTGGGTAGTAGCCATGACAAGGCCGACCTGAGTTACAAATTCTACCAGGCACCACCCTTTGTTTTGTTGGAAGTAGCCATGACAAGGCCGGCCTAAGTTACAAATTCTACCAGGTACCAACCTTTGTTTTGTGGGTAGTAGTCATGACAAGGCCGGCCTGAGTACCAAATTCTACCCGGGACTACCCTTTGTTTTGTTGGAAGTAGTCAGGACAATGCCGGCCTGAGTTACAAACTCTACCAGGGACCACCCTTTGTTTTGTTGGAAGTAATCGGGACAAGGCCGACCTGAGTTACAAATTCTACCAGGGACTACTCTTTGTTTTGTTGGAAGTAGTCATGACAAGGCCGGCCCGAGTTACAAAATCTACCAGGGACCACCCTTTGTTTTGTTGGAAGTAATCGGGACAAGGCCGACCTGAGTTACAAATTCTACCAGGGACCAACCTTTGTTTTGCTGGAAGTAGTCATGACAAGGCCGGCCTGTGTTACAAATTCTACCAGGGACCACCCTTTGTTTTGTTGGAAGTAATCGGGACAAGGCCGACCTGAGTTACATATTCTACCAGGGACCAACCTTTGTTTTGCTGGAAGTAGTCATGACAAGGCCGACCTGAGTTACAAATTCTACCAGGGACCACCCTTTGTTTTGTTGGAAGTAGCCATGACAAGGCCGGCCTGAGTTACAAATTCTACCAGGTACCAACCTTTGTTTTGTTGGAAGTAGTCATGACAAGGCCGGCCTGAGTACCAAATTCTACCCGGGACTACCCTTTGTTTTGTTGGAAGTAGTCAGGACAATGCCGGCCTGAGTTACAAATTCTACCAGGGACTACCCTTTGTTTTGTTGGAAGTAGTCATGACAAGGCCGGCCCGAGTTACAAAATCTACCAGGGACCACCCTTTGTTTTGTTGGAAGTAATCGGGACAAGGCCGACCTGAGTTACAAATTCTACCAGGGACCAACCTTTGTTTTGCTGGAAGTAGTCATGACAAGGCCGGCCTGTGTTACAAATTCTACCAGGGACCACCCTTTGTTTTGTTGGAAGTAATCGGGACAAGGCCGACCTGAGTTACATATTCTACCAGGGACCAACCTTTGTTTTGCTGGAAGTAGTCATGACAAGGCCGGCCTGAGTTACAAATTCTACCAGGGACCACCCTTTGTTTTGTTGGAAGTAATCGGGACAATGGCGACCTGAGGTTTTTAAATTTTACCATGGACCACTCTGTTTTGTTGGAAGTAGTCAGGACAATGCCGGCCTGAGTTTCAAATTCTAGCAGGAACCACCCTTTGTTTTGTTGGAGGTAGTCATGGCAAGGCCGGCCTGACTTACAAATTCTACCAGGCCTGAGTTACAAATTCTACCAGGGACCACCCTTTGTTTTGTTGGAAGTAATCGGGACAAGGCCGACCTGAGTTACAAATTTTACCAGGGACCACCCTTTGTTTTATTGGAAGTAGTCATGACAAGGCCGGTCCGAGTTACACAATTCTTCCAGGGACCACCCTTTGTTTTGTGGGAAGTAGTCATGACAAGGCCGGCCTGAGTTACAAATTCTACCAGGGACCACCCTTTGTTTTATGGGAAGTAGTCATGACAAGGCCGGCCTGAGTTACAAATTCTACCAGGGACTACCCTTTGTTTTGTTGGAAGTAGTCATGACAAAGCCGGTCTGAGTTACAAATTCTACCAGGCACCACCCTTTGTTTTGTTGGAAGTATTCATGACAAGGCCGGCCTGAGTTACAAATTCTACCAGGGACCAAGCTTTGTTTTTTAGGAAGTAGTCATGACAAGGCCGGCCTGAGTTACAAATTCTACCAGGAACCCCCTTTTTTGGGGGAAGTAGTCATGACAAGACCGGCCTGAGTTACAAATTCTACCCGGGACTACCCTTTGTTTTGTTGGAAGTAGTCAGGACAATGCCGGCCTGAGTTACAAACTCTACCAGGGACCAACCTTTGTTTTGCTGGAAGTAGTCATGACAGGGCCGGCCTGAGTTACAAATTCTACCAGGGACCACCCTTTATTTTGTTGGAAGTAATCGGGACAAGGCCGACCTGAGTTACAAATTTTACCAGGGACCACCCTTTGTTTTATTGGAAGTAGTCATGACAAGGCCGGTCCGAGTTACAAATTCTACCAGGGACTACCCTTTGATTTGTTGGAAGTAGTCATGACAAAGCCGGTCTGAGTTACAAATTCTACCAGGCACCACCCTTTGTTTTGTTGGAAGTATTCATGACAAGGCCGGCCTGAGTTACAAATTCTACCAGGGACCAAGCTTTGTTTTTTAGGAAGTAGTCATGACAAGGCCGGCCTGAGTTACAAATTCTACCAGGGACCCCCTTTTTTGGGGAAGTAGTCATGACAAAACCGGCCTGAGTTACAAATTCTACCAGGGACTACCCTTTGTTTTGTTGAAAGTAGTCATGACAAAGCCGACCTGAGTTACAAATTCTACCAGGGACCACCCTTTGTTTTGTTGGAAGTAGCCATGACAAGGCCGGCCTGAGTTACAAATTCTACCAGGTACCAACCTTTGTTTTGTGGGTAGTAGTCATGACAACGCCGGCCTGAGTTACAAATTCTACCAGGTACCAACCTTTGTTTTGTGGGTAGTAGCCATGACAAGGCCGACCTGAGTTACAAATTCTACCAGGCACCACCCTTTGTTTTGTTGGAAGTAGCCATGACAAGGCCGGCCTAAGTTACAAATTCTACCAGGTACCAACCTTTGTTTTGTGGGTAGTAGTCATGACAAGGCCGGCCTGAGTACCAAATTCTACCCGGGACTACCCTTTGTTTTGTTGGAAGTAGTCAGGACAATGCCGGCCTGAGTTACAAACTCTACCAGGGACCACCCTTTGTTTTGTTGGAAGTAATCGGGACAAGGCCGACCTGAGTTACAAATTCTACCAGGGACTACTCTTTGTTTTGTTGGAAGTAGTCATGACAAGGCCGGCCCGAGTTACAAAATCTACCAGGGACCACCCTTTGTTTTGTTGGAAGTAATCGGGACAAGGCCGACCTGAGTTACAAATTCTACCAGGGACCAACCTTTGTTTTGCTGGAAGTAGTCATGACAAGGCCGGCCTGTGTTACAAATTCTACCAGGGACCACCCTTTGTTTTGTTGGAAGTAATCGGGACAAGGCCGACCTGAGTTACATATTCTACCAGGGACCAACCTTTGTTTTGCTGGAAGTAGTCATGACAAGGCCGGCCTGAGTTACAAATTCTACCAGGGACCACCCTTTGTTTTGTTGGAAGTAATCGGGACAATGCCGACCTGAGGTTTTTAAATTTTACCATGGACCACTCTGTTTTGTTGGAAGTAGTCAGGACAATGCCGGCCTGAGTTTCAAATTCTAGCAGGAACCACCCTTTGTTTTGTTGGAGGTAGTCATGGCAAGGCCGGCCTGACTTACAAATTCTACCAGGCCTGAGTTACAAATTCTACCAGGGACCACCCTTTGTTTTGTTGGAAGTAATCGGGACAAGGCCGACCTGAGTTACAAATTTTACCAGGGACCACCCTTTGTTTTATTGGAAGTAGTCATGACAAGGCCGGTCCGAGTTACACAATTCTACCAGGGACCACCCTTTGTTTTGTGGGAAGTAGTCATGACAAGGCCGGCCTGAGTTACAAATTCTACCAGGGACCACCCTTTGTTTTATGGGAAGTAGTCATGACAAGGCCGGCCTGAGTTACAAATTCTACCAGGGACTACCCTTTGTTTTGTTGGAAGTAGTCATGACAAAGCCGGTCTGAGTTACAAATTCTACCAGGCACCACCCTTTGTTTTGTTGGAAGTATTCATGACAAGGCCGGCCTGAGTTACAAATTCTACCAGGGACCAAGCTTTGTTTTTTAGGAAGTAGTCATGACAAGGCCGGCCTGAGTTACAAATTCTACCAGGAACCCCCTTTTTTGGGGGAAGTAGTCATGACAAGACCGGCCTGAGTTACAAATTCTACCCGGGACTACCCTTTGTTTTGTTGGAAGTAGTCAGGACAATGCCGGCCTGAGTTACAAACTCTACCAGGGACCAACCTTTGTTTTGCTGGAAGTAGTCATGACAGGGCCGGCCTGAGTTACAAATTCTACCAGGGACCACCCTTTATTTTGTTGGAAGTAATCGGGACAAGGCCGACCTGAGTTACAAATTTTACCAGGGACCACCCTTTGTTTTATTGGAAGTAGTCATGACAAGGCCGGTCCGAGTTACACAATTCTACCAGGGACCACCCTTTGTTTTGTGGGAAGTAGTCATGACAAGGCCGGCCTGAGTTACAAATTCTACCAGGGACTACCCTTTGATTTGTTGGAAGTAGTCATGACAAAGCCGGTCTGAGTTACAAATTCTACCAGGCACCACCCTTTGTTTTGTTGGAAGTATTCATGACAAGGCCGGCCTGAGTTACAAATTCTACCAGGGACCACCCTTTGTTTTATGGGAAGTAGTTATGACAAGGCCGGCCTGAGTTACAAATTCTACCAGGGACTACCCTTTGTTTTGTTGGAAGTAGTCATGACAAAGCCGGTCTGAGTTACAAATTCTACCAGGCACCACCCTTTGTTTTGTTGGAAGTAGTCATGACAAGGCCGGCCTAAGTTACAAATTCTACCAGGGACCAAGCTTTGTTTTTTAGGAAGTATTCATAACAATGCCGGCCTGAGTACCAAATTCTACCCGGTACTACCCTTTGTTTTGTTGAAAGTAGTCAGGACAATGTCGGCCTGAGTTACAAATTCTACCCGGGACCACCCTTTGTTTTGTTGGAAGTAGTCATGACAGGGCCGGCCTGAGTTACAAACTCTACCAGGGACCACCCTTTGTTTTGTTGGAAGTAATCGGGAAAAGGCCGACCTAAATTACAAATTCTACCAGGGACCATTCTTTGTTTTGCTGGAAGTAGTCATGACAAGGCCGGCCTGAGTTACAAATTCTACCAGGGACCACCCTTTGTTTTGTTGGAAGTAATCGGGACAAGGCCGACCTGAGTTACAAATTTTACCAGGGACCACTCTTTCTTTTGTTGGAAGTAGTCAGGACAAGGCCGGCCTGACTTACAAATTCTACCAGGGACCAACCTTTGTTTTGTTGGATGTAGTCAGGACAAAGCCGACCTGACTTACAAATTTTACCAGGGACCACTCTTTGTTTTGTAGAAAGTAGTCAGGACAAGGCCCACAGGGGGCAGACGTAGCGTCACAGGTTGTGGTTCTCATCGAAGTCATGTAGTTGTTACTCATCGAAAACTTATGAAAACAAACCCTAGTTTCCCTACCAATATTACCACCACGTCCCAAAAGTAGGACGAAAGGTCAGTTCAATGTTTATTTTGCAAAATTTTCTTTCAAACTGTTGTTTGCCGGTATCATTTGTGTTAATAATTAACAACATTTATGTCTGCTAACGCTATTGTGCAATATTACCCGTTGTTTTAGTGAAAAAATAGTGTGTTTTTTGTAATTAACTGCGCTGAATTTTTTTATTTATATAACATTTCGTATCCCTGATACTGGCATCGTGTCTTTCAACATTTCATGACAATTCTCTACCGTTGTAGCCATGGTAGCACAGGGAATTGTGTGTACATAGACCTTTTATAACCATGATAACAGGCCTTTCCCCCAACATCAAAGTGTGTATGTTGCTCAACGAAGTCACTTTTTGATGTATGTGTTACTCACAGAGAGTGTGAGTGTTTCTCACCGAAGTCTAATAGACTTTTTTTGCAGTTAAAAAGAACCATAAATGTGCACGCGATGGAATGGCTAGATATTTCGTTTGAAGTCACGGCAGTAGGAAGCAGCGACACTGACACGGTATTTTTTAATTTTACATTTTTAAAATAGTACATGATTTTGTGCGGGTTAAGTTCTCTTTTTCAAACAAAATTAATATCATTTTAATACTGCTTTGATGTTTCAAACGAAAACCTGCTTTGGTTTCATTTGTTTATTGATTGGTCGATCGACGGATTGATTGGTTAGGTTTTACGGTAATTCAACACAGAAAGGTCATATCGCGCCGATTTATTTTGGACACTGCCTTATTGTGTAGGCCTTGTTTATATTATCTGGGTTATGTAGTATTTTGGAAGTTCATAGTGCACGTCAGTTGCATATTTCTTGTTTGGCACAGGGCATTTAATTTCTACGCCGTATATGACTTCATCATCGAATCTCAGACTACCATCTGGACTAACGATCATAAATTCCGCATGGTCCATGTAGTCGATTCTGTAATATCCTTCCTCGTGAAACTTGGCATCAGGAGCATATATAGGCAATAGTCTGGCCATAAGAGTACCAGCAGCATTAATTTCATTTATAACTCCATGTTTCATTGCTTCAATAGATTCTGTTTTGTCATATGATGGTGTTGTTTTACCGGCTATAACACGATCATAGTGTCCCTGCTGTTTCTTCAATGTGCTTAATCCAAGTGCTTGGTGTAAAGTACTGCCAGTCATATTTGCCTTATTTCGATCGTGATGCCATCGTTCTGTCCTCTGCTTGATATATTCTGTCGAAATATTTTGGTTATATGCTTTTGGGCTATTTGTTGAACTCAAACACACATAATTGGCTTTATGGCTCAAATCTACCACACGTTTAACGAATACAATGATTCAGAATCATTGCATGCAGCTGCAACAAGTCCTACATTTGTGTTTAACTCCAACATTTCTGTAACACATCGGTTAATGTCATAGATGTGCGTCTTAATACTACTTTTTGCAAAGCTGTATTTAGATGTTTGCCATGGTTCAGTTGCTATTTCAAGTAGTTTTTCATGAGATATTTGCCGACTTACTTTTAAGCGCCGAAGCTCTTTTAGCCTTTCTGTATTGATAGATATTATGTCTATAACGTGGCCATGAAGCGTCAATTTATTTGATGTGGTTAGCTCTGCAATTGTATTTATATCCCGTTCAACCCACTTGCTTATGTCATCACGGGTGTCACTGACAGCTTGCATTTCAACTTCAAATCGATCTTTTCTCGCGGCGAATGTTGGTTCAGATTCGTGACCGAACGAATTGACAGCTCCCAGCTTTTTCCCAAGACCTGGTGCTATCTTTTTTCCATCTACACATAAATTGTAAGATTTTGTTTTAGTTGACGCAATTGATGCAACTGCTTCTAAGTTTGAATGAATGATCCCAGGGTTACTGCACTCAATTGCATAACGTTTTCTTTCCTCTTTCAATATGTTTTTATTTGGACAAACGAAGTTCAACATTGATATATCGGACTTTTTCATGTCTTTACACTCAAGCTCGCCATGTTCTTGCACTCTTGAAAAGGCCTTATATCCTCCCATAAATCTCAAAAATTTGGATTTAAATAAAGACTGTCCGACTGCCCAAAACTGTTTTACTAACGGTGTATATCTTATCTGACGCACGTCAGTTAGTTTTGAAAAATTTACGACAACTAAAAACAACTGAGCTGCGATGTGATTTGCAGTGAAGTCGCCAGTGTTCACCATTTCATAAAAGGTGACCCACTCTTCTAGACGTTTACAGTCGTTTAGATGAGATGTGACGGAGGGAAGAAGCCTTTGTAATTTGGCAACCGTCACTTTTTCTGTTTTGCTATCAGCCAGAACGTCTTCTGATATATCTTTCATTTCCTCGACGTTTTCGGAATCTGAGTCAGAAAACAGCATAGTTGTGTCCAATTGTTCAGTTAATTCAGGCACAGTTAAAGGTGTTTCGTTTCTTAAACTCGCACATGCCGATTCATCAGTATTGTCCGCACACTCTGGTTCAATTGTTTCTGAGAACAGGTGACAGTGAACAGATTTCGTTGGTGTGTTTATTTAAAAAAAAAATCTTATCGGACTATCACTTGCTAAATTTTTTGTCGGTATTATAATTTTACCAGAGATTTTGTTTATTGTCATGTTGTCGATGTTGCCGATGATATTATGTCCTTTCACTTTAAAAGTCCTGCTCCGATATTTAGTTGTTTCTCCTTCATATACTTCCCACATGTATGACACATCTCTGTTGGATGGGATTTGGCACAGTGCTGTGTAGCTTCTAATATGCCGGCGAACGGGGCCCGACAATATGTACACACAGCATGATCCTCATCCTGAAATTGAATTTGACTTCGATGAGTAACATACACATTAAAAGTGGTCTTCGTTGAGCACCACACACACTCTCTGTGAGAAACAACTACATTGGTAGCAGGCAAAATCCCCTAAAATTGATTATAACGTAAAATAAAATTAAATTATAATAAAGACAGTTGATATAATAATGTTACTAGGTCTACTTTGTAATTCACTATTCAATTTGATAGTACATTCAATAGTACATTTGCAATTAAAGCCACCTAAAGAAGAGACTACACACATCATATACTTTTAAGTGTTATTCTTGAATAATTATTTTCACACGTCAACATTAAACATTCTTAACACACAAACAAAAACATTTAGAATGATGTACTCATCATGATTTAACGGAGATCGTATTTTCCAAAAGTTTACATTCAAAATTACCACGTAATATGTTATCCCCGGTAATTCAAAACACTTTCTGTTTATATAAACTTTGTAAGTTTTCGATGAGTAACAACTACACGACTTCGATGAGAACCACAACCTGTGACGCTTCGTCAGCCCCCTGTGAGGCCGGCCTGAGTTACAAATTCTACCAGGGACCAACCTTTGTTTTGTTGGAAGTCGTCATGACAAGACCGTCCTGAGTTACAAATTCTACCAGGGACCAACCTTTGTTTTGTGGAAAGTAGTCAGGAGAAGGCCGGTCTTAGTTTCAAATTCTACCAGGGACTACCCTTTGTTTTGTTGGAAGTAGTCATGACAAGGCCGTCCTGAGTTACAAATTCTACCAGGGACCACCCTTTGTTTTATGGGAAGTAGTCATGACAAGACCGGCCTGAGTTACAAATTCTACCAGGGACTACCCTTTGTTTTGTTGAAAGTAGTCATGACAAGGCCGGTCTGTGTTACAAATTCTACTCGAAACTACCTTTTATTTTGTTAGAAGTAGTCAGGACAAGGCCGGTCTGAGTTACAAATTCTACCAGGGACCAACCTTTGTTTTGTGGGAAGTAGTCAGGACAAGGCCGGTCTGAGTTACAAATTTTACCAGTGACCAACCTTTGTTTTCGTGGGAAGTAGTCATGACAAGGCCGGCCTGTCTTACACATCGGTATGTAAAACCTGTCACGCGCATCCAGTTGGACTACTTTTTCCAACATAAATTCCATGCCACAAATTCCAAACGTCGGCAAACCATTAACAATAAATTTTAAGGGACGCAACAGCTTGTGACTAAAATAGAATTGTTTAGAAGGATTTCCCTTCGTTGTTGTTTATTATTTATGACATATGATGTCACATATAGTGATATACATTTCTTCGAAAGTTTCACGTCATTTAACTGTGTAAGCACGGGTTTTAAACGCCGGAGAACTTGGTGTTATTTTTATTAAAAATTCAAACCCGTACATGTACAGTTTGGATTTAACATAGTGCGATGATAGACTGTGCATTTTTTGTCATACGTTCTTATTTATGATCACAACAATGTTACTTGTGCAGTGTGGCGGTCGTAAAAAATCTCCCCGTGCATGTAATCTATGTTGTCATTTAATTCATCCTATAAGGATTGTTACGTGTATTTTCTTTGATGGACATTGGACTTTGGTTCTTCAATTCCATCTTCATATGAACAGGATGCTACAACCATTTATTCGTCTCTGGTTTCCATGATTCAGAAAGTCAATTTTATTTTTAGTCAACCATTTTTGTGTAGTTTTTCAAATCGAAATGATACCATATTCTTTTCTAAACACTATGTGGACATTATTTTTCAATGCCGTCACTACTTTTGTCATAACTTATAGGAAATATCAGCGCTTGGACATTTTGTATTCAAATAGATCGTTTTTCTTTTTTCTTTTCATTGCTTTCATTTGAGAAACTCGTCAGGAAGTGCGAGGTTAGAGCTCTGTAAAACCGGTTTAAGCACCCCAGTTGGTCCATATTGCCGACTGACCGTTCCAAGGCGGTAACTGTCGGGTTTGCTTTTTTCGTTAAATGACTCATCACAAATTTGTTCTTACTTTTCGCTTGGCTTACATGTGAAATACCTTTGTTCTGTGCCTTTTCGGAGTTTGGTATATGTTGCAATGCTCATAGGACTTTGTCATACGTTCTTATTTATTAGTTTTTTCTCGATTTCGTTGGCGGAGAACAGTGAAACTGATACTCAATCCAATGATCCAGCAAAAATTAAATCTGTTGACACTGTTCTCCAACCATCCATGGTTAAAGTTTGAAGTTTATCATACGGCTATGCACCTCCTATGAAGTTTTAGTGACTTCGGCTAGAAGTAAGTTAACCTTTACGTTTCTTACTGATCGTAGTTCAAGAAGGATTAATAATTTTATGTTTGTTATGTCCGTATTTAAACGTAACATCCACCACTAATGGCGAATTCTATTTTAAAAAAAAAGATCTGACCATTAAACAACGCTTCCGTTTATAAACCAGATGGAACGATTAATAAAATAAGTTATTATTTAACAAAAAATGATATCACACTCGGCACGACTAAATATATTTGCATAATATATTTGTCTCAGCCTCGTGTGATAATATTTTTCCTTATTAAACAATTACCTAGTATGCTCAATATTCGCGTTAGTTTAATGAACTTAAGAAACTCAAGATTAAATTATCTTAAATGTATTCATCAAAGACCAATGCTGGAGTGACTCATTAAAGATATTTATTTCATAAAACACGCAACAAAAGGTTCAGATAATGTACATTGTGATTTATGTATAACTCTTTTCATTCTTAAACTAAAAAGGAAACTGTCTTTAGCTAAGTACAAAGTTGCAAACCTATAGGTAATCGCGGCAGCACTAACTTTGAATGAAAGAAAAAACAAACAAAAAAACTCGCACGTTTACACAACACCACATTGTCCAAAACATAAACAGTCTAAGTTCCAACTCTTTTCCCTTGTATTGCTCATGCGACAGGGTATTTGAATCGAGTTGACATGTATATGAAAGGCTAAGAGTAAAGTTTTAATGGGCAATGCTATCAACTGTTTGTTTGCTTAGAGATTTAAGGTAAGCACAAAGCTGGTCGTTGGAAAGTAAGGGTATTAGCCAAAACTTGCGAACAGTGTTTGTTTGTTGTTGTTTTTCTAGCCATAAGAACTGGCAGTGATATGATCGGCATTAAATTTTGAGCACTTTTGTTGTAAAAGGTGTAGATTTGCACAGTGAAGTATAAATAATACTAGGATTATAATTATTAGTTGTGGATGAAATAGAAGTAGCAGTAGAAGTTGTAGTAGTAGTAACAGTAGTAGTAGAATAAGTAGTAGTAAAATTATTATAAGTAGTAGAAGTAGTAGTGGCAGTAGTAAGTAGTAGAAGTAGAAACAGCAACAACAGCTGTGGTCGTAGTAGTAGCAGAAATAGCAGTAGTAGTAGAACTAGTAGTAGTAATTGTAGTAGTATTTGAAGCAGCAGCAGCAGCAGTAGTAGTATTAGTATTAGTAGTAGTAGTAGTTGTTGTTGTTGTTGTATAAGTAGTAATAGTCGTAGAAATAGTTGAAGTAGTTGAAGTAGTTTAATAAGGCAAAAGTAGCGGAAGCATTAGGTGTTGCTGTAAGTCTTCTTCATTTTTATGATGTTTTTTATTAACATTATCAACCATTGTAGTGTATTTATTTACTCGTAACAACAGTAATGTCAAATTACTTTTTCCAGAGAACTTTATATTCCAATTCCTTATGTTAAACAAGAAAAATACACGTTGGGTATCTTATCTTTATAAATAAGTTATTGCATAAGAATGTCGTTACCCTCTTATGATTTAGCAATTGACCGTTCCTCCCACTTGGCATTTGTCCCCAAGAGCATTTTAGGGTCTTAATTTTAGCTGACAAAACCTTAAGATAGAGCACTTTGTTCTCGGTGATAACGTAGGAGAAAAGGTTCCAACTTCACATCTGAACGATCTATAGACTAGTATTGACATTCACTTGAACCATTCAGATGCCTATTTGTAAGATTCATGCTTTTATTTGCTTTTGATACGACTTCCAAATAAAAGAACCATGTACAATTATACGTTGGCGGTGTCTTCCAATGAAAGGTTATCGATAATGTCAACATAAATCAAACTAACGATAAGAATGAACGTTCGTTAAACCTTCTGTATATGATGGTTCTTTATTGGTTGTTAATGTTTCCCTGACTTGTTACTTTCTAATTCATACTGTTTTATCTTTATACTGCATTGCTTCGTGGTGAGCATTCATTTTTACCATTGTCACCTTCACTAGCATATCTACTGTCGTACCACTTATATCAAAATATCGAAGGATAGCAACCCCTGCATTTATAATATTAACTGTGTTATAATTTGCATCAAATACGTGAACGCTGTAAATGTACAGCGGCTGTTCACACAGAGGTATCTCTTACAATGTATAATAGTTGGGTTACGACAATCTTAAAATAATTATTTCAGCTGTCTGGGGGCAGGCATTTAAAGATTTATTAATACACTGTTATATCGTTTCAGTTTCCTATACAATTACTTCTAAGAACTCCACTATCCTGGACGAAGTTTGCTAACACCTACATCGATATAGATCACTCTTCATTGTCATCATGGAGATCCCCCAACTTCCTTCCCACTTAACGACCAAAGGCTCAAACCGATGTGAACAAGATGTCGGGTCATACTGTGGTCGATCGTCAGGCGACCTTTGATACAGATCCTCTGAGTGCCCATATTCAGAAAGGCCATCTGAAGCTGCCTGTCATCGGATCTAACGGACCAGAGCTGTCCACAATTAGCGACAAATCGGAGGGCTTAGTAAAACAAGAATCCCCACGGATTGTCGTAAACAAGGATGAAAAGCACGGAAATGCAACTTTCGAGAACTCTAGCGTAATTAACAGTTTTGAAAAGCAACAGGTGTCAACAAAACATTTGGAACCATCTACTGAAAATTCTAAGCCAGTGGTTGATAAGTTGTCAGTGTTGAAAGGATTAAATACTAAGCGCGCAAAAGGTCCTGCAAAAGAACCCAAGGAAGATCAAAATAACCAACTAAATCAACCTAATAAAGATGTCCCAAAGTCAAGAGATCCTGCTGCTGGTGGCAAGATAAAAGTATATGTAGATGAAAAGCAAGAAGCGGGTGATAAAACACAATCAAAGCAAGTTGAGCCAAAGTCCTCAGAAAAAGACAATAATAAAGGTGCTGAAAAAATAACAAACAATAAGGATATTGATAGCAAATCGACAACAAATTCACAAAGTGACTCAAAAACAAACGCACAAAATGTGATAAAAGTCAGTGACAAGAAGAAGCTGAGTAACGATGCTAAACGCCAAGTCCAACATCCTGGACAGACATCCCAAACGTCTTTAAAACAAACTGCGAGCACAAACGAAGACAAAAGTCCCTTAAATAAGACAAATGTTTTAAAAGGATTCAATGCAAAGCGAGCTTCAAGTCCCGTCCAAACTGATAGTTTTGACCTTCCGAGATACAATCCAGGGTCTAATGCACGAAAACCATTAACACTTACAACAGAAAAGCAATCTGAATCAAAAGGTAACGGATCAAATAAATCCGAAAGTCCAAGAAAACCCCTAGAAAGTAACAAAGGGGAAGCAAAAACGGTCGGTAAGAAGACTAATAAACTAAACAATGCCTTTCCACCTCGAGAATTTAGTATTGAGGTTACCAATAGAAAAGAACAGCCTGAAAATAAACCTGTAGTGAAACGGCAACAATACAAGAACAATTTACTTGTAAACAGTGCACCGCTAAAAACTCCCTTAGACAATCAAGTTAAAATCAAAAATGAAATAAGTGCCGATGGGAACGTAAATTCAATACATTCCGCGGAAACAAAAGGTATAACTCACTTCGAGACTTCAAACAAACGACCACATATGTCACAGGATAAACTTTTATCAAATAATGAC
This sequence comes from Sinonovacula constricta, assembly GCA_007844125.1. Classification (NCBI taxonomy): domain Eukaryota; kingdom Metazoa; phylum Mollusca; class Bivalvia; order Cardiida; family Solecurtidae; genus Sinonovacula; species Sinonovacula constricta. The sequence continues at coordinate 56,739,575 of CM017555.1, forward strand.
AAAAGTGTAAGTAAGCAGGAAAGTCCACGAAAAGAATCAAAAGAGCTTGTTGACAGAAACGATACTGCATTAACATATGTTGTGCCAGGAAAAGCAAAAGGTGATTTTAAACTAAGGCCTGTTATTCATTTGGGTGACACCATACAAGAGGAAGAGAAAAGTAATATAACTGAATATAAGGCTAAAACATCCTCTAGAAAAATGGATAAGCAAAACAATGTAAGAAGAGAAACTTTCGAACAGGTATACGCTGAAAGGAATACCTTGTTAAACGCAGAAATTGCATACAAGCAAAGAATTAAACAGTTAGAGGATGAAGCAAACGGTTTTCTAAAAGCAATCGAGGATTTGACAGCAGAGAATGCTGAGTTACGACAACGTATAGAACGACTGGAAGAAGAAGGCTCCAATAAGGGACAGAGCAAAGAAACTAAGATAAGTGGTTTGGATGAGACGAGAGAATTAAAAGCTCAGATAATACAACTGCAAAGTGAAAACCAGAAGCTAAATGAGGAAAACGTAAAAATCAAAGCAGACCATTACGAAAACTTAAAGAAACTTCATGCGCTAGAATCTAATGTCACGGAATCGGCTCGAAGCAAGGACTTAAGCAAAGATAGCATGGGTAATGAACAACTTATAAAGGAAATGAAACAACTGAGAGACAAAAATGCAAAGCTGGAAACACGGGTAAAGAGTCTTGAGTTTGACAATAAAGGCTTGACTGAAACTTTATCTCAAAAGAAAGACGAGCTTGTAGAATTGTTAGGAGTAATGAAAGATGAAAACAAGTTTGACAAAGAATTGAAGGAATTAAATAGTAAAGTATTAAGACTGACAAGAGAAAAACAAGAAAGCGAGCTAGCTAATGCAAAAGAAAAACGTGTGCTGAATGACCAGTTGAACGAGACCAAATCTCATCTGGACGATATGTCAAATGAATTAGCAGAACAAAAATTACAGAATCATGACTTGCAGTCTGAAATCAGTAGTTTAACAAATGAAAACAAAAAGTTTAAGGCCCTTTGTAACGCACAGGCCGGTGAAATAAATGAACTTCAAAAAGAAGTCACTGAACTTAAAGCACTGCTGATGGACAGTAATGCAAAATATGACATTTTACTTTCCGAAACTGAAAATACAAACGCGGACTTAAAACGAACCAAAGAGGACCTAGAAAAGTTTAACAAAGAATTGCAAACACTCATATCAGATAAAGAACTTCAGATCAGTAAACTTATTGCTCAGTTGGATTCAATGAGACAAGAAAAGGACACGGAACGCAAAAGTCATAAAGAATATCAAGACATAACATCGTCTGAAATGGAAAGACTTAAGCTACTGGAAAAGGATATGAGTCACAAAGAGTCTGAACTTAAACATTACATTGAACGAAATGAGGAATCCGATCGCAAAAGGAAGCAACTTGAAATTCAACTCGAGGATAAAGGTTTTCTCGTTTCCAACTTGGAGCAACAAGTGTTTGAATTGAATATGAAACTAGACAACATTTCACAAAGGATGAGTCAGATAGACAAAGATAAGAGAGACATGGAAAACGATCGGAGGGAGTGGGAGGTTAAGAGAGACAAAATAAATGACATAGAATCAAGCAACAAACGATTGCTGGAGGAAAACAGGCGACTTCGTAATCAAATCGAGATGGCCAGCTTCTCTCAAGAGAAAAAACAGCCAATAGACCGTACAAATGATAATGTACAACATGTTAAAGAAGCCTGGTCCGCCTCGGAAAACCAAGAGTCAAAGGAGCAAGCAATTTATGTGCTCAGGGAGAAGAAAAAGTTGCATGTTGATGCTGAACAGGGTGGTAATAGACACCGACAGCGTGCACCGCATGTAAAGTCTGGGCCCATAAAATCAAACAAACCACCGGCTACGAAGCGGGAACCTTCGAAGACTGTGACAAACTCGAGCCGAAGCCTTGAGGATCTTCGGAGGACGCCGATTCGAACGCCAGAATCGGAGCACAGTTTGCCGGAACTTAGGCACCCAACTGGATTGACGTATGGCGGTTTGCAAGGATACACACAGATACACAGGGATAGAATTAGGGCTGCACACAAACGTGTGTATTAGGCTATACAGCAATGCTTTCATATTATTATGCAATTGCTTGTTTATCTTAAAGTTTGTATGAAGATGTCGTGCATACATCATGCATATGTCGGGACTAAAAGTGTTTAATTACAGCTACATGCAGTGTAATAGAAATTCTAGTGAATTCTTTAGTGGATGTATATATGGCTGATAAAATCGAGATATTTAATGATTTATACAAGGTCGAGTATAGTGTTCGCCAGATACTAATACCTTTGGTTGGATGCAAACGATTGACTTACAATTGACTTTCTACAGACGACTGTAATTTTTTAACGTTTGTGGGTTCTATTAGAAATGTGTTTATTGTTATTGTATAACTTGACTCGACTTAGTTTCTATGATATAAGCTGATATTGTTTACGTATGTATATGACGCGCTGCAACGTCGTGATCTGGTTATACCGAGTTATTTTATTGCAATGACATAACATGTATAGTTTTATTTGCAAAAATATATTTTATTTTCTTACTGACTAGTTTTTTCTCGGTAAAATTGTTTTGTTTATTTTGTGAATTATTGCGAAAACTTTCGACATTTGTGGACTATACAAACTGTATAACGATTAGAAATGTGATTTGTTCACATATATGTAAACAGTTGGATATCTGATGTAATATTTATTTTCTGTATATTGTGCGTTGCTTGATGTAGATATTAGCCAATTACTTGTTTAACAAAGAAAATGAACAGTCGAGAAGGATTTAAATAAGTTCTCTTGTTTTCCAAATGATTTTACAGAAATGAATTAAAACTGAGTATATTATTCCATAACATTTTATTTATTTGCTGAATTTAATAAATACATTTAAGAATCTACAAATAAAGGCCCATAAGAAACACGTAGTATAACGAGGAACAATTAACACAAGTTTCGCTGTCGATTTATTTCTTATGCATTTAATACATAATTTTGTATGAAACACACACAAACACACATGACCGGACCTAATAGCGTAATCGGACACCGTCTCCAGATAACTGAAATTCTGTTGGTGGGACGATAAATCCAATAAACATAAACAAACAAACACGCAACGATCACCTTGGTGTTTCTTTGCTTTACATTGAGTATATGAATAACAGTTATTCGGACAATCGCCCCTTGAACATGGTATATACAGCAAATGTACAGGTCATCTTAAATAACCACCTGTAAACTATAATTCAGTTCCTGAATAAACATAAACTTACAAAACATAACATAGGACTCGTTTTTCAGATGTTAATGTATACTTATACGAATAACGTAACAAATGCTCATAATGTTACTTAAAAGTATGATTAGTTACAATGCACAAAACAGCAAATAAGCCTGATGTTTTAAATGTTTGCTCTCTTTTCTACAAGTATTGTTCCGTAACGTGCATGTTTTAAACGAATAATTTATTTAATCATTTAATTAGATTTCTGACAACTTTATGAGCATACTTGTGTTGTTTATATTTTCAAAATACTTAAACATAAAGAAAACGGAACAGTTTAGTAACATTAAATACATTGTTCTGGGAATGAAAAGCAAAAACAAATCAATGGCGTTTTCTACACTTAGAAAGGTCCAGAAATTTTCATGTTAAATGTTGAGAAAGGTATACATACATTCATTTTAACCTTTTGGACGGCATTGACTACTATGTTTAGGCAACAAAATGGAAGATTTAGATATTAAATGTACATATGAAATAACTGTACCAATGCAAGGACTAGTCGGCTGGACACCTTCAAGATGTCCAGTCGAAGCAGCATAACCAAAACTGATAAATAATTGCCATTCCTCGTTTGATCTTTTATAATATCTATTTAAAGGAAAGATAACTCAGTTAATGTAACCCATAGTTTAAAGGCATAAAATGCTATCTAACCAGAGAGTGGGATTCATTGGCCTCTTATTTATTATTACTAATGGGCGGATCTAGCGGGGCGGGGGTCCCCACTAAAATTCCATGAAGGAGAGGCGCATTTATGTCTAAAATGTATTAAAACGCAATGAAACTAAGCGATTTGTCTAAAAAATACTTTCTATGAAGTTCTGTCAAGCAAATGAAATGCAGTAATTGCCACTTTTTGGCTTCTAGATGTCAACACTAATCCTGTTGGATGCCCCTTACACAACTGGCACCTGTAGTTCTCGCTCAATTTAACCTCTTCCCCATCCCATGGAACAACAGGATTGTATATTATCATTGTCGTCAATAATACAGCTTGGACTCATGGAAAAGGTTTCTAATAGCCCATGAACTGAGTTTCCAAACTGGTTGACAAACTGGTTGAAACTTTTTAGATGCATATGAGATGTATTTGAAATCAGTTATTATTTGGGTCGTCTATAGTGGGTCCTGGCTCAAATACGTTTTTTTCTGTAGACAGGGACTTTTAATGAATAATAGCACTTGATTGAACGGGAGAAAAGGTAATTTGCATAAATACCAGATTGTAATGATGTGAAAAAAAAGAAAAATAAGGGCATCTAATTCTTTTGGTAGACTATTACATTATTCAAACTACTTTAATTGTACTGAATATCCGGCTGGTGCGTAGATTACTAGGTAGTATTGTGTGGTAATATTTTTTATTTCACACAATTTCTAATAATAAGAAAGTTAGGTACAACATACACATGCCTTCTTATTAATGTTTGTGTTTGTTTATGTGTGTGTGTGGCTGTGTGTGTGTGTGTGGGGGGGGGGGGGGGGGAGGGGGTACACAAATTGAACTCGGGACTTCTTGTATGGTAGTCCCGTGTTCTCCTGTGTGCGTCACTAAATCTAAGTAAATGCTTGTTAAACGTGTTAAATGCCTTTTACGATACACTGCCACCGGCAAAATGTTGAACTTATGCTATGACTTTTATAGGCGACCGGCGTTTATCAGTCGCCACAGCTTTCGTCAGCTTTTTGTGCTATACAATTCTAGTTTAAACTGTTTTGTTCCAATAACAGTGTGTTATCCGGAGGTACTACGGTTTAAACTGGGCGTGCAAGAATTTCCGCTAAGATTCAATGATGACCAGCAATATGTACATCGTTATGCGGAAACTCACAGATCCATCAACAAACATACAAATGTTCATATGGGATAATTATAATACATACAAATATACATAGGATATAACTTTCATACATACAAATATACGTAGGATATAACTATCATACATACAAATATACGTAGGATATAACTATCATACATACCAAATATACATAGGATATAACTTTCATACATACCAAATATACATAGGATATAACTTTCATACATACCAAATATACATAGGATATAACTATCATACATACAAATATACATAGGATATAACTTTCATACATACCAAATATACATAGGATATAACTATCATACATACCAAATATACATAGGCTATAACTTTCATACATACCAAATATACATAGGATATAACTTTCACAGGGGATAATTATCGTACATATCACTACACATAGGAGATACATATCATATATAACAATATACAAAGGGAATAACTATCATACATACCAATATTATTGGGGGATAACTATCATACATACCAATATACATTGGGGATAACTATCATACATACCAACATAGGGGATAATTATCATACATGCCAAACACATTTGGGATAATTATTATACATACCACTATACACAAGGAATACTTATCATACATACTTATATTCATAGGAGATAACTATCATACACACCAATATTAATGGGGGATACTTATCATACATACCATATATACACAAAAGATAACTATCTTAGATCTGTATACAAATAACATAGAGGATAACAATCATAGCTCTTTATACAAACATACATAGGGGATAACTATCATAGATCGTTATGCCAACATACATAGGGAATAACTATCATAGATCTTTATACAAACATACATAGGGGATAACAATCATAGATCTTTATGCCAACATACATAGGGAATAACTATCATAGATCTTTATACAAGCATACATAGGGAATAACTATTATAAATCTTTATGCCAACATACATAGGGAATAACTATTATAGATCTTTATACAAACATACATAGGGAATAACTATCATAAATCTTTATGCCAACATACATAGGGAATAACTATTATAGATCTTTATACAAACATACATAGGGAATAACTATCATAAATCTTTATACCAACATACATAGGGAATAACTATCATAGATCTTTATGCCAACATACATAGGGAATAACTATCATAGATCTTTATGCCAACATACATAGGGAATAACTATCATAGATCTTTATGCCAACATACATAGGGAATAACTATCATAGATCTTTATACAAACATACATAGGGAATAACTATCATAAATCTTTATGCCAACATACATAGGGAATAACTATCATAGATCTTTATGCCAACATACATAGGGGATAACTATCACAGATCTTTATGCCAACATACATAGGGAATAACTATCATAGATCTTTATGCCAACATACATAGGGAATAACTATCATAGATCTTTATTCAAACATACATAGGGAATAACTATCATAAATCTTTATGCCAACATACATAGGGAATAACTATCATAGATCTTTATGCCAACATACATAGGGAATAACTATCATAAATCTTTATGCCAACATACATAGGGAATAACTATCATAGATCTTTATACCAACATACATAGGGAATAACGATCATAGATCTTTATACAAACATACATAGGGAATAACGATCATAGATCTTTATACCAACATACATAGGGAATAACTATTATAAATATTTATACAAACATACATAGGGAATAACGATCATAGATCTTTATACAAACATACATAGGGAATAACGATCATAGATCTTTATACAAACATACATAGGGAATAACGATCATAGATCTTTATACAAACATACATAGGGAATAACGATCATAGATCTTTATACAAACATACATAGGGAATAACGATCATAGATCTTTATACCAACATACATAGGGAATAACTATCATAGATCTTTATACAAACATACATAGGGAATAACGATCATAGATCTTTATACCAACATACATAGGGAATAACGATCATAGATCTTTATGCCAACATACATAGGGAATAACAATAATATATCTTTATACCAACATACATAGGGGATAACAATCATAAATCTTTATACCAACATACATAGGGAATAACGATCATAGATCTTTATACAAACATACATAGGGGATAACAATCATAGATCTTTATACCAACATACATAGGGAATAACTATCATAGATCTTTATACCAACATACATAGGGAATAACTATCATAGATCTTTATACAAACATACATAGGGAATAACGATCATAGATCTTTATGCCAACATACATTTGGAATAACGATCATAGATCTTTATGCCAACATACATAGGGGATAACTATCATAGATCTTTATGCCAACATACATAGGGAATAACTATCATAGATCTTTATGCCAACACACATAGGGAATAACAGTCATAGATCTTTATGCCAACATACATAGGGGATAACTATCATAGATCTTTATGCCAACATACATAGGAAATAACTATCATAGATCTTTATGCCAACATACATAGGGGATAACTATCATAAATCTTTATGCCAACATACATAGGAAATAACTATCATAGATCTTTATGCCAACATACATAGGGGATAACTATCATAGATCTTTATGCCAACATACATAGGGGATAACTATTATAGATCTTTATGCCAACATACATAGGGAATAACTATCATAGATCTTTATGCCAACATACATAGGGGATAACTATCATAGATCTTTATGCCAACATACATAGGGAATAACGATCATAGATCTTTATGCCAACATACATAGCGGATAACAATCATAGATCTTTATGCCAACATACATAGGGAATAACAATCATAGATCTTTATGCCAACATACATGGGGAATAACAATCATAGGATCTTTATGCCAACATACATTTGGTATAACGATCATAGATCTTTTTGCCAACGTACATGCGGAATACCTATCATAGATCTTCATACAAACATACATAGGGAATACCTATAATAGATCTTTATGCCAACATACATAGGGAATAACTATTATAGATCTTTATGCCAACATACATGGGGAATAACTATCATAGATGTTTATGCCAACATACATATGGAATAACGATCATAGATCTTTATGCCAACATACATATGGAATAACTATCATAGATCTTTATGCCAACATACATAGGGAATAACAATCATCGATCTTTATGCCAACATACATAGGGGATAACATTTAAAGATCTTTATGCCAACATACATGGAGAATAACAATCATAGATCTTTATGCCAACATACATAGGGGATAACAATCAAAGTCCTTCATACCAATATTCAAAGAGAATAACTATTATAGATCTTTATGCAAACACACATAGGGAATAACTATCATAAATCTTTATGCCAACATACATAGGAAATAACTATCATAGATCTTTATGCCAACATACATGGGGAATAACTATCATAGATGTTTATGCCAACATACATATGGAATAACGATCATAGATCTTTATGCCAACATACATATGGAATAACTATCATAGATCTTTATGCCAACATACATAGGGAATAACAATCATCGATCTTTATGCCAACATACATAGGGGATAACATTTAAAGATCTTTATGCCAACATACATAGAGAATAACAATCATAGATCTTTATGCCACTATACAGAAGAGACAACTATCAAACAGAAAGGAAAAAGACGTAATTTTGCATTACCTTCACATTTTAAACATATGTCAAGTTTTAGATTACTTGCGTTTTTGAAAATGTTTCTTTCGCCATTTTATTAATTGGTTATTTGTTCAGATGCAGAATCAATATATATTGCATTATTTTGTATGCCAGTTGTGTTTATTTTTTTCACTCAAGAAAGCCATATAATTACACACTTATTTACGCAATATTTTAACACACCTGCCTTTGTGTTACATGTTACATGTATATATGGAACAGTTCATTAATGAGGACACGGTTCAGCAGATACAACCAGACTTACTGTATGGTACACTTTATTCATATGGGCAGTGATGGACAGGTACGCCACATACCTTTGATAACCGTATTTTCACACAACTTTTTACATCGATGGCCACATAGTTTGTCACATCCATTTTGCGCTGCATGATACGTCACATTATGACTATTCCGTCACCCTATAAGTAACATAAAGCGTTACATCTTGCGTCACAACGCGGGTGATTTATAATCACTTATCACATCATATGCACTATGCATATGCAGTTTAACATTAATGGTCAGGCCATGCATTGCATCGCGTGTCACATCACGCGGCATACTGTGAAGGTCGTGATCAATGCCTTTCACATTACGTGACATATTGCTGAGGTCATGGTCAAAACGTGTCACATCACGCAGCATACTGTTGAGGTCATGATCAATACCTGTCACATCACGTTGCATACTGAGGAGTGTTGTGTGACAGGTGTTGATCATGACGATTCATACATATTTCAATTGTTTTGAAAAGAACTGTTGCCAGCTGATTTTACACTTGAATTCCACATTCACAATTTCCTGTAAATATACACAATAGAACTACATTTGAAGCAAGTAAAGCACCAATACTCCGCTTCATTTCCTTCTAACGTGATCCGATATTATCAGAACCATTTGATGGTGATTTAATCGGAACCTTTCCGGCGTTTAATACTTAGCTACTGAGGATGTATTATCAAATGAGTTCTGAGCGAGAACTGAGCCAATTAAAATCTTATATGTTGACTGCTTCAAAACTGAGGATGTTGGATGACGGAGTAGACCAGTGGTTCCGAAATTTGATAACCAATCTGAACTAGTAGGTGATAAATGCTTAAAGGGATCTCAAAAGCCTTATATAAGTGACCCCCCCCCCCCCATTTATTGCCCCACCCAGCATGTGAGGGCATCTGTTTTCTGATAAGCCAGGCTGCCACAGTCTGTAACGATGTGTCTGTCACACAGGTATTGTTCAAGATCCAAGTGTATGTATGCTATATCTGGGGGTTGAACATATTCATTCTCATTTTGTAAAGGAAACAGTTGTGAATATACCAATTACGCAATCCAATATATATATATATATATATATATATATATATATATATATATATATATATATATATATATATATATATATATATATATATATATATATATATATATATATATATATATATATATAAATCTTTATTTGTTTTCTTTCTTACTTTGTTGGTTGATTTTGTTATTTCTTATACATTTTGTTATTTCTTTCATTCTTATAGTTCTCATATATATTTAAAGTTATATTTTATTTTTATTTGTAAAATGTAACGAAACGATTCTAACAAAAGCAATTTAAAAAGTCATTCATTGTCAGAATAATGTCCTTCAGAGTCATTTTGAATACTAAAACTTGTATCTCTCACTGTATTTTCAAAATAAATATTTAGCTATGAAATAAATACATAATCTTGCAGTTACAAAATTGACACCTAGTAATTAATGCAATAAAGAATTTGTAAGGGATCATATAGTAAACAACCCACATTATCACTAACAATAATGTTTGTGGCTTTGTGTAAAACTAGCCTACTGTCTCACATCCATACTAGCAGGTAATTTAGTTTTGCATTAACCCATCAGAGGTATTACTGTGACAGTTTAGTACTATGTTGGCTAAAGACTCTCTGCAGTGATGACCAGCAATTAGCAGGTCTGGTCATAGCATGTGGGGGCCTGGCTCAGTGGGATACCACATTCCTTTCGAGATGCCTTTAACCACTAATTATAAAGGCTGAACCAATGATGATTAAGCATGACAACAGTTCCCGGGGAGTTCCGATGTTGCTTTTTGGTAACCGGTGGGAATGCAGAAAAGGAAATTGTTCGGTTTGCGCCAGGAGTAACGGTTGGTTGTTATTCATAAAGACGTGATCATCTCACAATCTGACCCCATTCGTTCATCTTCCTCGTCAGCTATGTTTTCACAGCTGGCTCTGGAGCGCCTCTTCACTCGTAGGCCCTGCTCCCTCCTGCGTCTTGGTCGTGGGTCTAGTGCCAGCGCCTCCTTTCGCTCCTGGGGAAAGTAGCAGAAGAGATATCTCATTAGTTTGGTTTAGAATTCGCATGTTAACGCACGGGAAATTTAAATTTAATTTAAAAAATGGACTTAATTATAAACATGAAAATGGAACTCCAAACATTTATTTATATAGGAATCATACACGTATGTATTTTTGGAGATTATATTTCTTTTAGTGTAACATGCTGCAAATACTTTGAAAACTGTACAATGCTAGAATTAGCAACTGTTATAAAGGCTTGTCTACAACTGTTATAGGGGCTTGTCTACAAGTTTTATAGAGGCGGGTGTACAACAGTTATAGAGGTTTGTTTACAACTGTTATGGAGGCTTTTCTACAAATGTTATAGAGGCATGCCTACAAATGTTATAGAGGCTTGTCTACATCTTTGTAGTGGCTCTTCTAGCAACTGTTATAAAGGCTTGTCTAAAACTGTTATAGTGGCTTGTCTACAAATATTACAGAGGCTTGTCTACAACTGTTATAATGGCTTGTCTACAGCTGTTATAATGGCTTGTCTACAGCTGTTTCAATTTTGAATATAACTAAACACACCTGATGAAGAGTTTTGGAAGTCGCATCGAATTTCCTCCTTAAAAATCCAGGCTTAAGTCGGGACTGAAAATAAACAAAAGAAACTAAATTATAAGTAAACATTTTATTTATTGCTTGCAATAATCTTGAGGAAGAATTCCATAGATCTGCATTAAAACAACTCTCTAGACCTTTATTAATATTGATCGAAACAACAAAATCCTAAACACCTTAGAAACAGATCAGATGTCGCTGTTTTCGTTTTTTGTTCAGTACAGTTTAATTATCTCACCTTTTCAATGACGTGTGTGGAAGCCTGAGAGTCAGTAGAACGCTCGTCGATATCATCAAACCCATGGGCGGTAAGCGTTTTCTTCTTTTTCTTCGTCTTGAATATGCTCCTTATCTGGTACACAAGTGTGAAATGCATAATATATAGTTTACTTAAAATACATACAATTTATTTTATGCATATTTTAGCTTAAAAGTATGAAAGCTTGAAAGTCGCAATTCATCTAAATATAACAATGTATTAGGTACAAACTAATTCAAAATAAGAAGTATGTGGCAATATAGACTGGCTAATACAGGATCGATGCAAAAAGAATAAAAAGATCAATCTGTTGGCCAGGATGAATAGCTGATAAATTCATGTATAACTCTGTTGGCCAGGATGGATTACTGAACAAAAGAAAGATCACTCCGTTGGACATGTAGGATAGCTGATAAATACATAGATCACTCCGTTGGACATGTAGGATAGCTGATAAATACATAGATCACTCTGTTGGACATGCAGGATGGCTGATAAATACATAGATCACTCCGTTGGACATGAAGGATAGCTGATAAATACATAGATCACTCCGTTGGACATGCAGGATGGCTGATAAATACATAGATCACTCCGTTGGACATGCAGGATGGCTGATAAATACATAGATCACTCTGTTGGACATGCGGGATGGCTGAAAAATACATAGATCACTCCGTTGGAAATGTAGGATGGCTGATGAATACATAGATCACTCCGTTGGACATGGTGGATGGCTGATAAATACATAGATCACTCCGTTGGACATGCAGGATGGCTGATAAATGCAAGGATCACTCTGTTGGACACGCAGGATGGCTGATAAATGCAAGGATCACTCTGTTGGACATGGTGAATGGCTGATAAATGCAAGGATCACTCTGTTGGACATGCAGGATGGCTGATAAATACACAGATCACTCCGTTGGACATGCAGGATGGCTGATAAATGCAAGGACTATTCTGTTGGACATGGTGGATGGCTGTTAAATGCATACATCACTCTGTTGGACATGGTAGATGGCTGATAAATGCAAGGATCATTCTGTTGGACATGGTGGATGGCTGATAAATGCAAGGATCATTCTATTGGACATGGTGGATGGCTGATAAATACATGGATCACTCTGTTGGACATGGTGGATGGCTGATAAATGCAAGGATCACTCTGTTGGACATGGTGGATGGCTGATAAATACATGGATCACTCTGTTGAACATGGTGGATGGCTGATAAATGCAAGGATCACTCTGTTGGACATGGTGGATGGCTGATAAATACATGGATCACTCTGTTGGACATGGTGGATGGCTGATAAATGCAAGGATCATTCTATTGGACATGGTGGATGGCTGATAAATACATGGATCACTCTGTTGGACATGGTGGATGGCTGATAAATGCAAGGATCACTCTGTTGGACATGGTGGATGGCTGATAAATGCAAAGATCACTCTGTTGGACATGGTGGATGGCTGTTAAATACATGGATCACTCTGTTGAACATGGTGGATGGCTGATAAATGCAAGGATCACTCTGTTGGACATGCAGGATGGCTGATAAATGCAAGGATCACTCTGTTGAACATGGTGGAAGGCTGATAAATGCAAGGATCACTCTGTTGGACATGCAGGATGGCTGATAAATGCAAAGATCACTCTGTTGGACATGCAGGATGGCTGATAAATGTAAGGATCACTCTGTTGAACATGGTGGAAGGCTGATAAATGCAAGGATCACTCTGTTGGACATGGTGGATGGCTGATAAATGCAAGGATCACTCTGTTGGACATGATGAATTGCTGATAAATACAAGGATCACTCCGTTGGACACGCAGGATGGCTGATAAATGCAAGGATCATTTTGTTGGACATGGTGGATGGCTGATAAATACACAGATCACTCCGTTGGACATGCAGGATGGCTGATAAATGCAAGGATCATTCTGTTGGACATGGTGGATGGCTGTTAAATGCATAGATCACTATGTTGGACATGGTGGATGGCTGATAAATGCAAGGATCATTCTGTTGGACATGGTGGATGGTTGTTAAATGCAAGGATCACTCTGTTGGACATGGTGGATGGATGATAAATGCAAGGATCACTCTGTTGGACATGGTGGATGGCTGATAAATGCAAGGATCATTCTATTGGACATGGTGGATGGCTGATAAATACATAGATCACTCCGTTGGACATGCAGGATGACTGATAAATGCAAGGATCACTCTATTAGACATGGTGGATGGCTGATAAATGCATAGATCACTCCGTTGGACATGCAGGATGGCTTATAAATGCAAGGATCACTCTGTTGGACATGCAGGATGGCTGATAAATGCAAGGATCACTTTGTTGGACATGGTGGCTGGGTGATAAATGCAAGGATCACTCTGTTTGACGTGGTGGATGGCTGATAAATGCAAGGATCACTCTGTTGGACATGCAGGATGGCTGATAAATACATAGATCACTCCGTTGGACATGGTGGATTGCTAATAAATGCAAGGATCACTCTGTTGGACATGGTGGATGGCTAATAAATGCAAGGATTACTCTGTTGGACATGCAGGATGGCTGATTAATGCAAGGATCACTCTGTTGGACATGGTGGTAGGCTGATAAATACATAGATCACTCTGTTGGATATGATGGATGGCTGATAAAAGATTGATCCCTCTGTTGGACATGGTGGATGGCTGTTAAATACGTGGATCAGTCTGGAAGCAAATGTTGTTTTTTTCCGCTACATGCATGTAGGGATAGCTATGTTAGCCATAATGGACGGCTCATAAATACTGTAAGATAACATGTTAACTAGAATTATGTAACAAATGTTTAATATATAGTTAAAAAACAAATCTTATGCTAAGGCATACTTACCTCTTCATTAAGAAGTAAGTAAAACACAAGGAAAAATGAGCCCTGCAATGAAGAGAAGGAACATGTGTTGATTTTAACGTCATCCAATTAAAACTTCTCTAGTTTCTCAGTGTATAATGTCGATGATGGGTATATTATCGCCAGTAAAAATTAGTTTCATATACATCGCACCGAGATGATTATTATCATATTGTCGTTTTAAAGCTATAATGTGGGGAAGGAAGTCCACAGACAATTTACTGTGTAGAAACGCCGCCGGTCTGCAAGTCACATGAAAGTGTTCGCCCTTACATGGCCCGAACCCACGCGTGAAGATGCGTAATAGCTACCATGATCGCAAAACGTATTGCCCAATACTTTTTAAGGCAGCTCTAGAAACAAATTGACCAAAAACAAAAAGAGATAATTATGATAATTGATATATTGCTGCTGCTGCTGATTATTATTATTATAATTATTATTATTATTATTATTATTATTATTATTATTATGGCGATTGTGATTATGACGATGATGACGATGGCGAAGATCACGATGATAATGATAATTATAATGATGATAATGCTGCTGCTGATGAAGATGATATAGAGATGATAAAAATCGACGATGATGGTGCTGCTGCTGCTGCTGCTGATGATGATGATGATAGCGATGATAAAAATCGACGATGATGGCGCTGCTGCTGCTGATGATGATGATAATAATGATGACAACGACGATGATTATGATGCACATAACCCACCTGTAGACAGTTGAAGAGTCCGAAGATATATTTGAGTATTCTGTCGGACATTTTGAGAGAAATAAAGGCGAATGACCAGACGACGGTGATAAGGATAATCTGTGTCCACAGGGCTTTCATCAGCAGTCTGGTCCGGGGAGATAAAAGTGTACACAATATTTGTCTATAAACATCAATAAGCTGACGATACATGGCTAACATGTGTTCAAAACAATACAGCACTTATCTTGGCCCATATGTTAAAGTGAACGAGAAATAATTCCCCCACCTCATCCCCAACCACAGTTTTTTCAGGATATTATCTTGATGCTTAGTTTGTGACCCGGTTTGTTCTGTCTAAAACTGGCAGTGTTTCATTGTGCTTGTTTGTTTGGCACCATTTTTCTTCTATGACTGCTTTCTGACCAAATGCACCAAGTAAGGTTATCCTATTCAAAGTCAATCATGTATTCACACTCGAAACTTAGTCAGGTTGTGCAAATAAAAACGATATTGTACAAATAAGTTCTAATTATTCAATTATTTAGCATAAACAGATAATCGATAAGAATAATTGATATCGTAAAATTAAGTTTATTTAATCAATTTGCTAACAGGGCAGATAACTGACAGGAATAACCGTGTGTTACTTAAGGCACCAAATATATATACGTCCTGAAGATGTTGGCATGTCGTTACACTGATAAGTTCCAGTTACTTACGTTATCGATTTATTTGACTTTTCAGACTTTGTATACGAGTTCTCGTTGTGTTCTTTGGCAGTGAACACTAATACCATCATGGTCACCTGAAAGAAAACCACGGGTGAAAAAAATGTTTCCATTACTGCAGAAATATAATTGTATTACAATTCTTCGTAAATACACATGCTTTAACAAAATAAATGCTCACCTTTTCATTTTAAGCCTTAAAGACATAAATAATATTTTTACAAAGCTATAAATGTGCAATAGTGTCGATAATGCTACCGAATGCCTATTTTATATCAATCTCTCTATTTTCACACCCATTGTTAGCTCCTCATTTCGAACAAAGAAGTGGATTTATTGTCGATACCTTTTTGCCTATGACTAATAAATATGCGCGGACACAGAGGTAAATGAAAAAAGGGGAAGGGCAATCCATTATTGGAAATATATTTATTAACGCATTAAATAATATGATATTATATCGTCAGAATATTTATCACATCAATCAACCTACTTCAGATATACACAATATATTTAAAGAATTGACAGTTCCCCTCTTTTTTAAAACCGCTTAAGAACCAAAAAGACAAATTATATATGTGTATTGCACGCACTCTCTGTCTTAAAGGTGTTATCCAACAATTTAGACCAAATTTTTCATTTTCAAATAACACAATAAATCATTGTTACCCAGGAAGATCCTACAATATGTTGTTTATTGGTGCCTAGATATGTGTGGACAGCGAAGCAGAAATCCTCACTCGTCATTGCAAAGATGTATTTCCTATCTGAGCCACGATGCCCAATTAGCTATTTTTAAACTACAAAAACAAACACGTGACCACATAATTTTTGTTTTCATTTTACATGAACATCCGAGTAATTAGTCGGGCTCTATTTTAGCTGATTTTCCCGTCGTTTTAATTTATAGATTTGAAAATAATGGATATTTAAGGCGACGATTCTTACTGTTTAACAATTTAGTTAATATTATAAACAGCCTTTACTTTAACCAAGCTTAAGTGTATGCAGCAATAGTGCAAATATTCTTCAGAACATTGGTAAGATATTGTTACATGTATTAAATATAGGCAATCTGTCAGACACCCTTTTAAGGAAGAGCAATGTAATGCTGTGCCTCTAAAGGGGAAGTATCAAAATTGCTTCAAAACTGGAGCTGAGTTTGAGTGTTCGAAACCGGTATTGGCAAGAATGGTCAATATTTTTCTCTTTCTAGTTTTCACTTAGACAGGTATTACTGAATCACTCTAGCAGATTAAGGAGGAAACGTGCATGATTTGTGCCAAATATGATTTCAAATACATTGCTTTTAGGACAAATCAATCAAGTAACTTGTTTGGTTGATTTGTCTAATACTTTAACTTGTTTCCTAATGATACTCAATACCAAGAAAAACTTGTTCAAAAGAGGATATAACATAATGTTTTGATTTTTCTTATAGCTAAAAGAGAGACTCTTTTAATACCAATTTTAGAAAGCAAAGATATCAATAAATTCCAAACTGGTTGGAAAATCGTCTTGAAGTTTGGCAAAGACATCTACATTAAGTATAGAAACCATCCGTTGTGTTAATTTTCAAATTCTATATATATTTTTAATACACTTGCTTTACCTTGAGTTTTTATTTATTTTGTTTGTTTGTTTTATTTGTAAATACTGATATACTATAGTCACTTTTATGAACAGATTGTTAAACATTGTATAAATAGGTTTTATGAGTTACGTACGGCTATAATACCAATGGCGGGACCTACAAACAGCCATAGATTCTCCCATGCGATCCAGCACCTAGAAAATATCAATAACTTTGTATACATGCAAAGGACAATGTTCGTCAGATCCAGTCCGTGTAAACAATAACAACTCTGCATGCAGGCAATGAACAATGTTCGTGCAGTACAAATATGCATGCAGGCAATGGACAAGTTTCGTGAGTTCTAGTCCGTGTAAACAATAACAACTCTGCATGCAAGCAATGGACAAGGCTCATGAGATCCAACAGCGGTAAACAATAATGACTATGCATTTAAGCAATGGTAAAGGCTTGTGCAGAACAAATCAGCATGCATCCAATGGCCAAGGTTCGTTTGATCCAGTCTCTGTAAACAATAAAAACACTGCGTTCAAACTATGGACAAGGTTCAAGATCCAGCACCCAGAAAATATCAATAACTTTGTATCCATACAAAGGACAATGTTCATGAGATCCAGCCCGAGTGAACAATAACAACTCTGCATGCAACCAATGGACAATGTTCGTGTGATCGAGTCCCTATAAACAATAACAACAATGCATTCAAGCTATTGACAAGGTTCGTGAGATCAAGTCCAACTAAACAAGAACAACTCTGCATGCAAAAAATAGACAAGGTTCATAAAATCCACTTCCTATAAACAATAACAGCTATACATGCTAGCAATGGACAAGGTTCGTGAGATCGAGCACCTGTAAACAATAACAATTCTGCATGCAAGCAATGAACAAGGTTCATGAGATCCAGCCCCTGTAAACAATAACAACTTTACATTCAAGCAATTGACAAGGTTAATGAGATTAAGTCTCTGGTAACAATTACAAATCTGCATGCAAGCAATGAACAAGGTTCATGAGACCCAGTCCCTGTAATCAATAACAACGCCACATGCAAGCAACCGACAAGGTTCATGAGATCCAGTCTCTGTAAACAAAGACAACTCTCAATTCAAACAATTGACAAGGTTCGTGAGATCCAGTCGCTGCAAACAGAAAAAATCTCTGCAATCAAGCAATGGACAAGGTTCGTGAGATCCAGCCCCTGTAAACAATAACAACTCTGCAATCAAGCAAAGGACAAGGTTCGTGAGATCCAGTCCCTTCAACAATAACATCTCTGCAATCAAGCAATGGACAAGGTTCGTGAGATCCAGCCCCTGTAAACAATAACAACTCTGCAATCAAGCAATGGACAAGATTCGTGAGATCCAGTCCCAGTAAACAATAACAACTCTGCATGCAAGCAATGGACAAGGTTCGTGAGATCCAGGCCCTTCAACAATAACATCTCTGCATGCAAGCAATGGACAAGGTTCTTGAGATCCAGTCCCTTCAACAATAACAACTCTGCAATCAAGCAATGGACAAGGTTCGTGAGATCCAGTCCCTTCAACAATAACAACTCTGCATGCAAGCAATGGACAAGATTCTTGAGATCCAGTCCCTTCAACAATAACATCTCTGCATGCAAGCAATGGACAAGGTTCGTGAGATCCAGTCCCTTCAACAATAACAACTCTGCAATCAAGCAATGGACAAGGTTCGTGAGCCCCAGTCCCTTCAACAATAACAACTCTGCAATCAAGCAATGGACAAGGTTCGTGAGATCCAGTCCCAGTAAACAATAACAACTCTGCATGCAAGCAATGGACAAGGTTCGCGAGATCCAGTCCCTTCAACAATAACATCTCTGCAATCAAGCAATGGACAAGGTTCGTGAGATCCAGTCCCTTCAACAATAACAACTCTGCATGCAAGCAATTGACAAGGTTCGTGAGATCCAGTCCCTTCAACAATAACAACTCTGCAATCAAGCAATGGACAAGGTTCGTGAGATCCAGTCCCAGTAAACAATAACAACTCTGCAATCAAGCAATGGACAAGGTTCGTGAGATACAGTCCCTTCAACAAAAACAACTCTGCATGCAAGCAATGGACAAGGTTCGTGAGATCCAGTCCCTTCAACAATAACAACTCTGCAATCAAGCAATGGACAAGGTTCGTGAGATCCAGTCCCAGTAAACAATAACAACTCTGCATGCAAGCAATGGACAAGGTTCGTGACATCCAGTCCCAGTAAACAATAACAACTCTGCATGCAAGCAATGGACAAGGTTCGCGAGATCCAGTCCCTTCAACAATAACATCTCTGCAATCAAGCAATGGACAAGGTTCGTGAGATCCAGTCCCTTCAACAATAACATCTCTGCAATCAAGCAATGGACAAGGTTCGTGAGATCCAGTCCCAGTAAACAATAACAACTCTGCATGCAAGCAATGAACAAGGTTCGTGAGATCCAGTCCCAGTAATCAATAACAACTCTGCATGCAAGCAATGGACAAGGTTCGTGAGATCCAGTCCCTTCAACAATAACAACTCTGCATGCAAGCAATGGACAAGGTTTGTGAGATCCAGTCCCTTCAACAATAACAACTCTGCATGCATGCAATGGACAAGATTCGTGAGATCCAGTCCCTTCAACAATAACATCTCTGCAATCAAGCAATGGACAAGGTTCGTGAGATCCAGCCCCTGTAAACAATAACAACTCTGCATGCAAGCAATGGACAAGGTTCGTGAGATCCAGTCCCTTCAACAATAACATCTCTGCATGAAAGCAATGGACAAGGTTCATGAGATCCAGTCCCAGTAAACAATAACAACTCTGCATGCAAGCAATGGACAAGGTTCGTGAGGTCCAGTCCCAGTAAACAATAACAACTCTGCATGCAAGCAATGGACAAGGTTCGCGAGATCCAGCCCCTTCAACAATAACATCTCTGCAATCAAGCAATGGACAAGGTTCGTGAGATCCAGTCCCAGTAAACAATAACAACTCTGCATGCAAGCAAGGGACAAGATTCGTGAGATCCAGTCCCAGTAAACAATAACAACTCTGCACGCAAGCAATGGACAAGGTTCGTGAGATCCAGTCCCTTCAACAATAACATCTCGGCATGCAAGCAATGGACAAGGTTCGTGAGATCCAGTCCCTTCAACAATAACAACTCTGCAATCAAGCAATGGACATGGTTCATGAGATCCAGTCCCTTCAACAATAACAACTCTGCAATCAAGCAATGGACAAGGTTTGTGAGATCCTGTCCCTTCAACAATAACAACTCTGCAATCAAGCAATGGACAAGGTTCGTGAGATCCAGTCCCTTCAACAATAACATCTCTGCATGCAAGCAATGGACAAGGTTCGTGAGATCCAGTCCCTTCAACAATAACAACTCTGCAATCAAGCAATGGACAAGGTTCGTGAGATCCAGTCCCTTCAATAATAACAACTCTGCAATCAAGCAATGGACAAGGTTCGTGAGATCCAGTCCCAGTAAACAATAACAACTCTGCATGCAAGCAATGGACAAGTTTCGCGAGATCCAGTCCCAGTAAACAATAACAACTCTGCAATCAAGCAATGGACAAGGTTCGTGAGATCCAGTCCCTTCAACAATAACATCTCTGCATGCAAGCAATGGACAAGGTTCGTGAGACCCAGTCCCTTCAACAATAACAACTCTGCAATCAAGCAATGGACAAGGTTCGTGAGATCCAGTCCCAGTAAACAATAACAACTCTGCATGAAGCAATGGACAAGGTTCGTGAGATCCAGTCCCTTCAACAATAACAACTCTGCATGCAAGCAATGGACAAGGTTCGTGAGATCCAGTCCCTTCAACAATAACAACTCTGCAATCAAGCAATGGACAAGATTCGTGAGATCCAGTCCCAGTAAACAATAACAACTCTGCATGCAAGCAATGGACAAGGTTCGCGAGATCCAGTCCCTTCAACAATAACATCTCTGCAATCAAGCAATGGACAAGGTTCGTGAGATCCAGCCCCTGTAAACAATAACAACTCTGCATGCAAGCAATGGACAAGATTCGTGAGATCCAGTCTCAGTAAACAATAACAACTCTGCATGCAAGCAATGGACAAGGTTCGTGAGATCCAGTCCCTTCAAAAATAACATCTCTGCATGCAAGCAATGGACAAGGTTCGTGAGATCCAGTCCCTTCAACAATAACAACTCTGCAATCAAGCAATGGACAAAGTTCATGAGATCCAGTCCCTTCAACAATAACAACTCTGCATGCAAGCAATGGACAAGATTCGTGAGATCCTGTCCCTTCAACAATAACAACTCTGCAATCAAGCAATGGACAAGGTTCGTGAGATCCAGTCCCTTCAACAATAACAACTCTGCAATCAAGCAATGGACAAGGTTCGTGAGATCCAGGCCCTTCAACAATAACAACTCTGCAATCAAGCAATGGACAAGGTTCGTGAGATCCAGTTCCAGTAAACAATAACAACTCTGCATGCAAGCAATGGACAAGGTTCGTGAGATCCAGTCCCTTCAACAATAACAACTCTACGTGCAAGCAATGGACAAGGTTCGTGAGATCCAGTCCCTTCAACAATAACATCTCTGCATGAAAGCAATGGACAAGGTTCGTGAGATCCAGTCGCTTCAACAATAACAACCCTGCATGCAAGCAATGGACAAGGTTCGTGAGATCCAGTCCCTTCAACAATAACATCTCTGCAATCAAGCAATGGACAAGGTTCGTGAGATCCAGCCCCAGTAATCAATAACAACTCTGCATGCAAGCAATGGACAAGGTTCGTGAGATCCAGTCCCAGTAAACAGTAACAACTCTGCATGCAAGCAATGGACAAGGTTCGTGAGATCCAGTCCCAGTAAACAATAACAACCCTGCATGCAAGCAATGGACAAGGTTCGTGAGATCCAGTCCCTTCAACAATAACATCTCTGCAATCAAGCAATGGACAAGGTTCGTGAGATCCAGTCCAAGTAAACAATAACAACTCTGCATGCAAGCAATGGACAAGGTTCGTGAGATCCAGTCCCAGTAAACAATAACAACTCTGCATGCAAGCAATGGACAAGGTTTGCGAGATCCAGTCCCTTCAACAATAACATCTCTGCAATCAAGCAATGGACAAGGTTCGTGAGATCCCGTCCCAGTAAACAATAACAACTCTGCATGCAAGCAATGGACAAGGTTCATGAGATCCAGTCCCTTCAACAATAACATCTCTGCAATCAAGCAATGGACAAGGTTCGTGAGATGCAGGCCCAGTAAACAATAACAACTCTGCATGCAAGCAATGGACAAGGTTCGTGAGATCCAGTCTCTTCAACAATAACATCTCTGCAATCAAGCAATGGACAAGGTTCGTGAGATCCAGTCCCTTCAACAATAACATCTCTGCATGCAAGCAATGGACAAGGTTCGTGAGATCCAGTCCCTTCAACAATAACATCTCTGCATGCAAGCAATGGACAAGGTTCGTGAGATCCAGGCCCAGTAAACAATAACATCTCTGCAATCAAGCAATGGACAAGGTTCGTGAGATCCAGGCCCAGTAAACAATAACAACTCTGCATGCAAGCAATGGACAAGGTTCGTGAGATCCAGTCCCTTCAACAATAACAACTCTGCATGCAAGCAATGGACAAGGTTCTCAAGTAATGGACAAGGTTCGTGAGATCCAGCCCCTGTAAACAATAACAACTATGCATGCAAGCAATGGACGAGATTCGTGAGATCCAGTCCCTTCAAATAACAACTTTGCATGCAAGCAATGGACAAGGTTCGTGAGATCCATTCCCTTCAACAATAACAACTCTGCAATCAAGCAATGGACAAGGTTCGTGAGATCCAGTCCAAGTAAACAATAACATCTCTGCAATCAAGCAATGGACAAGGTTCGTGAGATCCAGCCCCTGTAAACAATAACAACTCTGCATGCAAGCAATGGACAAGATTCGTGAGATCCAGTCCCTTCAACAATAACAACTCTGCATGCAAGCAATGGACAAGATTCGTGAGATCCAGTCCCTTCAACAATAACAACTCTGCATGCAAGCAATGGACAAGATTCGTGAGATCCAGTCCCTTCAACATTAACAACTCTGCAATCAAGCAATGGACAAGGTTCGTGAGATCCAGTCCCAGTAAACAATAACAACTCTGCATGCAAGCAATGGACAAGGTTCGTGAGATCCAGTCCCTTCAACAATAACAACTCTGCATGCAAGCAATGGACAAGATTCGTGAGATCCAGTCCCTTCAACATTAACAACTCTGCATGCAAGCAATGGACAAGATTCGTGAAATCCAGTCCCAGTAAACAATAACAACTCTGCATGCAAGCAATGGACAAGGTTCGTGAGATCCAGTCCCTGTAAAAAATAACAACTCTTAATGTAAGCAATGCTCATGCTTTGTACATTGCAAATCTGCATTCAAGTAATTGACAAGGCTCATGAGATCCAGTTCCTGTAAACAATAACAACTCTGCATTCAAGCAATGAACAAGGTTTGTGAGATCCAGCCCCAGTAAATAATAGCAACTCTGCATGCAAGAAATGTACAATATTCGTTAGATCCAGCCCCTGTAAACAAGAACAATAATTTAACATGCAAGCTATGGACCAGACTCGTAAGATAAGTGAAGACTCTTTGTATAAAAAATAGATTGTATATGTATATAAATTTTAACCACATTGATCTAAATTCTATGGAATTGTGGAACTATTCTCTTTGTATTTCTTTTTTTTTTTGTATTTTTGTGTTATGTTGTGATTTGTACAATGTATGCACTGCACACTAATTCTTATATAACCGAAGATACTTACATGTAATCTTTTGAGTAATAATTCTCTCCCTGTGACCCCACGAAAGCCCCAACTAGCACCCCTGGAATCACTGTCATGAAAAGAAAAACACATACTTGTACATTTTTGATACATACTCTCAAACATGTACATGTCTGGCCCATGCACTTGGATGGCTGCACATACATTGTACTTAATAAGCACATTATCATAATTGATTGGTGCTTTTCTGACACATTCATCTTACTTTTCTGGCACATGTACGTATACTCGTAATTTACATTCTCGAACATAACTGGTACATACTCGAACATTTCTAGCACATACTCGTTTGTGTCCTGCACTGACATATACATTCCTGGATTATACTTGTACGCGGCTGGCACATTTCGCATATGACTGGCACATGATCCTTCATGAGTGGTATATACCCGGATATGACTGGCGTATACTCGTACATGACTGTCAATACTCGTTCATTATTGGTACATACACGTAGTTGACTGGCACATACCCGTTCATGACTGGCACATACTGATTCATAACTGGTACATTTACGTACTTGACTGGCCCATACTAGAAAATGACTGAGACATATACGTACTCGACCGACACATACTCGGACATGACTGGCACACATTCACACTT
Organism: Sinonovacula constricta; assembly: GCA_007844125.1. NCBI lineage: Eukaryota > Metazoa > Mollusca > Bivalvia > Cardiida > Solecurtidae > Sinonovacula > Sinonovacula constricta. The sequence continues at coordinate 56,765,029 of CM017555.1, forward strand.
GATTGGCACACATTCACACTTGATTGGCACATATTCATACTTGCCTGGCACATACTCGTACATTACGGAGACATACTCCTACATTCCTGGCTTTTAATCTTACTTGACTCGCTTTTCATCGTTCATGTCTGACACATACTCGTACATGACTTGTACAAACGCGTACTTGATTGGCACATACATTGCATATCTGTCGTACACCTAATTAATATTTAAAAAAATATTTTAGTAATATTATTATATTAATTATATAAATAGGTAAATGGTCTTGCACTTTGGTGTGTGGATACTTGCTAAATTGAATAAAGAAATATATTTGCTAAAAAATCACATTTATTTAATAAGTAATGATACATTTTAATCAATTTATTTATAAAGATGAACATATTTAAATGATCGCATGCTGGTAATTGTACGGTCAACATATTGAAACGTTATCCGGAAACCCAATGAAAGACATACCCCAGCCTAAGATATAGTACCGAACCATGGAACCACTCTCACTGTGAGCCCCATGGGCGTGGGAAGAGTATGTGATCACGATGTACAGGTTGAATGCTTCGTTCATTAGCCAAGAGAAGTTGGCCAAAAAGAAATAGTGCAGCCCCACCGCGAACAGCTGACAAGCAAACTGAAATAGACAAACACTAAGCTGAGAATTAAAAAATATCCAGCGTATACAACGCGAACAAAACCTGATTTACTTAACACCAAGTGTAAAGAAGGATGTAACGGGATGTTGAGCTGGAAGACTTTGGCTAGCAAACGAATGGTAAAATAATGCAAAATGGAAACATCAGAATTATCTTATACCTTCTCTTATTTGACAGCCGTTCGTAAGGTGGGTGAGTTGTTATCGAAATTGTACGATCGTCCATGTTGTTGTTGTTGTATTTTGTGTGTGTGTTTGTGTGTGTCTTTCTCTCTCTCTCTCTCTCTCTCTCTCTCTCTCTCTCTCTCTCTCTCTTTTCTCTCTCTCTCTCTCTCTCTCTCTCTCTCTGTCCGAATGTGAGTGAGCGTGTGTGTGTGTGTGTGTTTTGTGTGTGTGTGTGTGTGTGTGAGTGAGTGTGTGTGTGTGTGTGTGTGTGAGAGAGTGTGTGTGTGTAGTTTAAATATAAAAATAAATGCAACTATGTTAATAAACACTTTATACTCATCTTGAATAACAATATGTCTGGTACTACATATACAGATTATACTCACCTCGTAGTCGTATCTGTCTATGCCTATCATGAACACCAGCTGACCTAGGATGACTGACACACCGAGGTTCTTGTGCAGCGAGGCTGTGCTCGACCCCGTTCTTAATATGAACAAGGAAATCGTTTATGGAAAAGTATAAAAGCCGACACAAACGATGAAACACTGAGTAAAATATTTAGAAATACATTATGTAAACTAGGTTCTTGGACAATATACACTTCATTCAACTATTTATTCGTCCTGACATTCTCAAAAATATAAGCAAAACACCAAAAGACTCGGATGAATGCTATCTAAAATAAAAAAGTGTCATGGTGACTCTGATTAGTTCACACGAGGACCCTAGCTTTCGGAATGAATTAAGTGCTAATCTCAAAGGTGCACAACCATGTCTTTGGCATCTAGTTACTTGAATACTAGGAAAATCCCTGCAAAATTATCCCATCAGCAAAATTATCCCATCAGCAAAATTATACAAACAGCAAAATTAAACCATCAAGACTTCTTATCCAGAAACTGAAATATGACATTGACGTGGCTAGAAACTATGCCGGAGATACACGTTTAAAAGATATTGGTGAGAAATCAGTCAACGAGAAGTGGCTTGTGTTTATCTTAACTTTTTTAGTCAATCTGTGCCTAGAGCAACTTTATTAATTCGTCATGTTTAAAAGTCTATTATAACTGATACGATACAAAAATATATAGTTATTTTGTCGGTATGCTATAACTGTGAAGATAATAGATAGACTGACTTGTAGTATACGTGAAGGAGGCATGTAGCAAGGCACATGATGGCGGAGGCACAGCAACCAATGTAGGAGGCAAAGTTCATCAAGATGGGTCGGACCTCACCTTTGTTCCACTGTAACAAATGTGTAACTGCCATAGCTGGTAAGCTGAAATGTGTCTAGGGATTGTATCATTCAACCAAAACATTTGCTGTTATCGTGAGTCGCGGTTCATGCTAGAAAAGTCATTTTTATTTTTAACTGGGTTTTGTGAATGTTCTGGAGACTTCTGCGTTTTAGAATTTCTTTGGGTCTATAATTGGGCTTGTTAGACGATTTAAGTTTAAATTTGAACATAAGTTTGGAATACTTGCAGCTTCTATATAAAACCTTTCTGTTATTATTTTGTTATGTCATAGATTTAAATGTCTATTAAAATAAAACATTATTTTACTAGTTTGTTGCTGGCTTGGTCTTTTACACTATTTCGTCGTTTAGTAAACGTGCCATTTTATTAATAAATCTTAAATAGCGACACCGGTCGTAACAATCTTAAATATATTATCCGATGCGCATACATTACCGTTAACTGAAAACATCAGGCTATTTATTCTTGATAACCCTTTTGTACATGTATTACATTTACTAATACTAGCCAAGCTGCACAGTTAGCTTTTTTAAAAGAGGTTCATGTGTGACCACTTACTTTTGAGTTCACCTTACATGACCTGGTAATCAGCTCTGACGTCGGTATCTATTTTAATTTTAGGAGAATTCCTCATCATGCTTATTTATAGATTTGGAAATACCGGACATTTAAAGAGATAGATATTTCACGATTTGTATTGTCTGATAATTGAGGTATTGTTATAAACAGCAAAAAACGTGTGAAGTTGTCCAATTTAATTCAAGATCAATATCACCTGAGTGGTATGCAGACAATTGGTTCTATCTTTACCATTCGTTTGGTTTATTGCGACGTATTTAAAGATCACCAGTACAAGCTGTATCTCTTTCCATTTACCCTCTCCCTCCCCTCCCTATCTTTCCATCTCTCTCTCTCTCTTCCCCTATCTCTCTCTCTCTCTCCCTCTCTCTCTCTCTAACTACACCGGTTTGGTTTCTTTGTCTGTCTTTTTCTCTGTCTGTCTGTCTCTCTGTCTTTCTCTCTGTCTCTCTCTGTCTCCGTCAATCAGACAGTTCGTTTCTGTACTTTTATAATTAATAATATTTGCCGTCAATCTAGTTTTGTTTCAAACGTGATACTCAAAATGTAGTAAACATTGTTTTATTTTATTGCCTCTTTAACTGCGTATCTTCTTTTTATTACATTTACGTCTTGCATACATTTATCATTGATACTTTTAAGACATAAACATTAACCATAAATTGTGAATTTAATTTTAGTTTCTTAACGTTGCGCTTTGTTGCTCGTTAATCGTTTTATTCCCTGCCGATGGAGTCGGGAGGGGATAATGTTTTGGCTTTGTCCGTCCGTATGTCCATTCGTCCTTCCGTCCGTCTGAATTTCGTTTCCACGCTTTTTCTCGGCAACTTTTACTGGCTTGTAATAAAACTTTGTGCGAACCTTCAATACCAAAGTGAGATTTCGGCATGTTCTATTTGGACCCTTCAACTTAGAGTTAAGTCCCTTGATTCGTTATACAGTATGTATTCGTTTTTGCGCTATTTCGAGGCAACGGCTTACTGTATTCCAGCGAAACATTATGGGAACCATCAATACCAAAGGAGATGCGCAAATCATTGGCATTCTTCGGTCTGACCATTTAACATGTTATGGCCCCTATTTCTCGGCAAATACAGCAGCATTTATCACTTTTGCGATGGCACACTTTTCTTCTTTAATCAAGATGGTAACCACCAAGTTAATTATTGAAGAATTTATTATTGATTTATTCCCATTTTCTTTGTATGCCAATTCTGACTTTACCCTTTCTTTAAACAAGCACCGATCGGTGTGGGATATACTGTCTGCGTCTTGTTTCTTTAGATTTGGTTTAAATGCGTGTTTCATTCATGGTTAGAAGCAGGCTAAGGCGCGGCGCCCTGTATGGAATGCGTTATTAGAAATTTGTGACTGAGCTGTTGTTGTAGTAATTATCATTCGTCACTTCTCAGCGGTATTTAGACAAGTCTCTTTCGCAGAAATGGGCGAGTTGTTGCGAGAGGTTATAACGCGTTACAGATTCGCACTATTTCAATATCATACTTCGTTTATAACGTACCTATGTTGGCAACTTCGAACCAGGTGAGTTAAGCTGCAAGTTTTATTCACACCTGTTTGCAGTGCTGTAACTGCGATTTAAGATTTTATATTTGTTCAATATTTCTAAAATGAGCTTCCTTAAAGATAAGTTACATTTATAAGGAATATTTGATACATTCAGACAACATGAAATACAAATAGTGTCGCATATGTTTATTTGAAGGCCAATTTTGCGAGCATATTTACAGCTCACTCAAAGTCAAAATATAAGTCGGATGTCCGTCAAAGTCGTGCGTCAAATGACTTATTGTTTAAAACTTAAATTGGACACCCTTCGATGCTTCGCATAAATGATTTCTTGTATTTCTTTCTAAGGAAGCAATGCATTTTCTGACAAGCTGATACATCAAGAACATTATTTTAACTATATTTTCTCTAAAGTTATCGCCCGGTTGTAACATACCAAAGTTATTTTAGATATAGTTGATCAACATGAAGAAAGAAGCAGTATGGCTTAATATTGGATAATATTTCATATCAGCGGAAATGAATCTGGGTACCGATATGAACTTAAAAATCAATATTTACGCGCCTTTCTTTAAATTATTCTGTGTTTATATGCCTTTTATTATTTAGTAGTATATACCAAACTTTTGGATTAAACATTCACCTTATTTCATGGCTATAGTCAAATATACAGATATATATGTAAATATCTACATATGAATTCATCCGTGGACATTAAGGGGTATGGATATGTACATTAAGCTTGCCAGCTACAGCATTGTTATAATTTTGTGAAGTCTGATGTAATATCATTTTTTTAATTAATATATCAACTTTTATGAAAATAAACACGAACTCATTCTTATACAATTATTGCATATAAATATGTCAACAGTCGCAGTTGGCTCTAATTTCTATGATTTCGCCTTTTCTGACAATATCTAACAATACCACAAAGACCGGACTTCAGAAATGCGGCGGCGATTATTGTTTACACAAACAACCGTTTTTCTCTCCTAAACGTACTTTGAAATTGCATATAGAGCAAAGGTTTAAGCATGAAATTAGCAATACACGGATAAATACTATAATAGGACAATGCCAAAGTTGAATGTTATAATCACAACTGTAAATGTTATTGTATGCAGCGTAACCTACGTTGACATTGTACATGTCTGTGGTAACGGCGAATATGCCTGTCACTGAGCAAGCGCAGACAGCTTCCTTCCCTCGGTCCTCTCTTAACTCACAACCTTCCCGAGTCCATCGCCATTGCGTGATCCTATAAGGGATAGTGATAGCTTAATGGTTTAACATATATCTAGTTGCTTAATAAAAGAGGGGGTAGTGGCGGAAGAGCAAGAGAATGGGGGTAAGTCAGAAAAGGAGAAGGAGACACAGAGATAGACAGAGAGAAAGACATAAGTGGTAGACACGATATATGTTATCATAAAACATCATGAGCAACGGTAGAAACGTGCCTGAATCATTTATAAAATAAATTCCATTTTTCTTCTATATTATACTTAGAGGACTGTCTAACTGAGTATTGTTAGTCATGTAGATGGCTAGTTGTACTCAATATACTTCGGTCTTTTGAGCTAGACTTAACCTGATACCGCACAATTGTAACGCATGGGCAAGTTACTGACGTCGCTTGGGCCTGTAATAACGATTTATAAATGTGTGGCAAGTTAAAATAGAATATGCATATGGACCACAATCTCTTTTTTCTATTTAAGTGTATAAATTTCTGTTTTATTATATACCATTCAGTCATAAAAAATTTACCTGCCGCCTAAAATAGTTCCGTGTTCCAACCTCACACATTCCGGATTGGATATATTGAAAGTCTGGAACATAATAGAATATTATTTATTTATAACTCGTTCATATAATTAAACATAAATAAAGATGCTGTTATAGGCAAATATGCGTTTATTTGACATGTTGTCTGTATGTTGATATCAAAACAAGACTTTTAGACATGTTTAAAAAGGGCAGGATAATTAACAAGAAATATTTTTCAACTTTACATGATACAATATTGCTTTCATGTGTAGCCTATGCTAAAGGATTATCAACACAACGTTTTATCAAACTGATATGAAAAGTTGCAATGCGTTATCTAGGCATTATCTGTCAATACAGTTCAGACTCACCAAAGACATAATAGTAAAAGGATCACTGACTCATGACGTCACACTGTATACTCTATATAAATCATTCTATACATAGCGTGCGACGTAACTACGGTAAAGTCATCTCTATACTACGACTCGTAACTCACCCAAAATTTGAGATTTGTGCCTACATAAAATTTTTGACCGTGTGTTGACGCAACGCTATATAAATTGTTTGAATCCGTCGCAGTGTCATCACCGGGAGTCATAGAAAACTTTCGGTGGAAACTAAACAGTAGATGGAAATCTGAAAGCTGTATTAACATTAATTAATAAAAAGCGCAAATCTCGTGTTAATCGTGTTAATGGGGGTACTCGGTTGTGACATTATCACTTCCAAAGGGTTTTACCAAGATAATCAATCGTAAAACTTCGGGTATTTCCGTATGGTTCGTAAAATACACCTCGTACATAGCTCTAGAATACACCAAAGTGCGTCGCCTGAGTTATGAAACAGTGTCCGTTCGCGAGAAAGTAACAAATTATATATATATCATTTAGTTGAGTATATCTTGCAATAACAACGATTTTTTTTATCAATACAATCTATATGATTTACGGAAAATTGAAAAGTCAACATTAAATACCCAGTATTAAAACTAAGACACACAAAGTAGATCCAAGATGGCGCCTTATTATGTCAGAGGTCTCTTGCATAGCATAAAGGCCGAGGTGATCAGATTGCAAGATAATGTGGCCGAGACACTATTTCTTGTTGATAATTGTTCAGATTTAAGTGTTAACCCAGACACGACGCACATCTGCTCCACCCACTTCGTGTCTGCTGTTATGGTGATTTATATTCTTATTTGTTTGTTGTTGTTCGTAATCTGATAACTCGGGTTTATCTACATATATGAACATTCATTTAACGTTTGTTTTCCTGCTGAATAGATAGCTAAATCGAAAATCAACACGTCTATTGCAGTTGTCAGAATACCTTTATCTACTTTCGGTTTCTATTATGATATATAGTAAATGTTCATTTTAAACTTCTAGATAAAATTCTGGAAAAAAAGTGTATTATTTCCTTGTACATATATATGTTTTATTTTCCATGGATAAAACGTATTATTTTGCTTTATTTTCTTTTACCTTGCACCCTGTAGTGGGCAGAAGGGGGGAAAGGTGTAATCTTTCCATTTGTATCATTTATGGAATAGAACCACTTATGGAATCAAACTCACCACTTCTGTTACTAATGTTATCAATTATTTATTTGAAACAACTAAACTTATAGTTCTGCCTTTTCTGTGATTTTATGCCATATTAATTAAACCCACTAATTTTATTCTGAGACCAGTATTGTATAACCCTATGTTTCAGTGTTATCAATAAATTGAACTACCAAAAGTAAGTACCACTGTTTAAGGTCACATCTTAGGATCAAGATTTTAACTTTGAGCGCTGTCTTTCTGGGGTGGATGTACTAGACACAAATAAAGCAAAATATAATATGCAATTTTATTTACAGTTCTTACAAAACTAATTTCTTACACACTTGATCACAATATTAGAGGGTGTCAAGCAACGCAATGCGTTAGAACAACCGAAAAAGGCTAGGAGACATATTCTTGTCCACTCAGACCAATGAAGGAATGTGATGCAAGAAAATTATTACAAATTTATATCTTAAATAATTTACTTGATTAAAATTTATTATAAGACAGATAGTTTGTATTATACTAAACCCTGCCCATATGTTTTGTCTTTTATGACATGTGTTGTTGTTTTGTTGTTGTTGTTGTCGTTGTTATACATTTGCGTCGACACAACTATGGTTATATTGGCGACGTCCAGCTTATTATTAGTGAAGGCAGAACCTAGATTTATGTCTTAACAGAATGACAGCAAGTTAGGTAGAAAACCTTCACCTCTGATAGTTCTTGTCCTGACCGGGACTCGAAGACATGCATTGAGGGGCTAACGTCATTTTCTGAGGTCAAAGTGATAGACTTTTACTTCCAAAGTGGGAGATTTGCTGGGGTTTTTTTATAAACAAAGAAGAAAGTTATCTGTTTCCAAATAGGCAGATTTCTGAAAATGTGTAAAACACCTCCTCATTTTCAAGTAATTTTGAACCTTAAAAGTGGGAGTCTCCTTCCCAAAGTGGTAGAGTTCATTTGTATGGGATAAGAAGTTACAAGTCATTTTATGGTTTACTTAAAACACTGTAAAGTGTACATGTATTTTAAACGGCATGTGCTGTATCTATTTAAAATGTATTTTACTAAGAATAAATCACATGTTTTAAAATTAAAAAAAAAAAAAACAACACTTAAAGGCACATTTATCGAAGTCAATTTATATCAACTTTTTTTCAAATAATATTTTGTAAGTAATTATTAGCATGCGAGCGCCGACAATTCGCTCGAATAGCGCATTCAATCTAATACTGCTAAGTACTTGTTCAAATCTGTTAGTTTAAACAAATTCTTTGTTGTTTTCACGCGCTTCGTTGATTTCTTTATCCATTTCCGCCATCAATAAGTCCCCTGAGGGTCAGCGGCGAGTAGCCTCCCTTTGCAATCAACGGAAGTAACCGAGTTATCGGAAAGCCCAATGAAACATGTGCTATTGTTAGATGTATAATTATAAAGATTTCAAGAAAGGATCAAGTTATAAGAAAAAACTTAAATCAACTTTTTATTTTTTCTATTAAAAAAAGACATGTGTGTTGCGTTATTAATTGTCTGCATATTTAAATTTGTACGTATTTGTATTTATTTGACATAAATACATTTTTCATGCTACATTAAAACATTTGCTGTACATTATATGTCTGTGTTCTCGCTTCAACACCCTATCATGAATGAAATGGAAAAGATTAAAATGATTAGCAATACATACATTATTCATTCTTGTTTGTTTTGACAACATTATTTAACGAGTATGCCAAAAGCTACTTCAAGTAAGAGTGACATCTCTGGATTCAAGATTTATGGGTTTAAACCCTTGAGCCAAATGAAAGTTTTCACATTGCAAGAAGAAAAGTTTTACTATATAAAGCGGTGACTTAAGCAGGTTGTAAATTAATAATAAACTCGTGTTAGCTTTGAATCATGGACCTAATTATTTATTATATTAAGTATTAAATAGTGTTTAAGGAATGCCTTGGTTCTGTATAGGTACCCATCCAGTGGCTCTTAAATGATATCATTTCTTAGATCGGCATGTATGCTGTTTTAGCTAACTAAATCAGAAAAGTGAAAACGCGTATACCCACCATACTCCCTATCAATACAAATATATTACTAATACTATATATTTCTATTTATTATTTTTTCTTTCTATGACTCCCGATGATAACCCTTTGGAAGATATTTGCGCACCTTGCGGAGTCGGCGGTCCGTTTACAATATGTCTATGGTTTTATCATTTCTGAAAAACTATGAAAACCCGCAAAAACAGATTAAGATTTATAAAACGAAATAACTGCAGGCATCTTACTGGCCAGTCCTTATCTGTTTCTATCGATGGCCAATCAGAATGCTTGAAGATTGTCTAAGACAGTAGCTCACATTTTATAACCCCTGTTTGTTAATACAGATCTGGCATTCCAGTATGGTCGCACAGGCGACATCTAGTCATTACTGGAGAAAGACCCCAGACAAATGTCTGACTAGCACAACCGGCACACACAGGGTCAGCTGGAAGACTCGATTTCTCGCGACGAAGGGCTGGAGAGTTATTACATACTACTGCAGACCGTCCGAATCTAAAGTAACAAATCACTAGCTTTTGTTTAACTTAAGATTTTATTGCGCGATAAGCATCTAACGTTTTAAATTAGATTGTAGTAAAGATTTATTAAGATAAAGATAAATTGCAAATGGCTGATTATAACATGAAGGAATGTTTAACCATCAATATGATATTGAAGAGAATGTGGACGAATTAGTGCAGTCATGCAAAATCAAAATAAGGATAAACGATTGATACATCAATGTGTGAGAGTATATTTCTTTTCATTGTTAGGTTTGTTTAAATTTCCATTAGGAAGTAGTTTTTCGAAAATCAACAAATCAGAGCACCATAATATAAGCACAACACTGTGTTAGTTTTAAGGCTGGCTAAAATAAAATGATAATAACCGTGAAAATACGACCGTTTCTTAAAACTTGTATATATTGCCAACACCTTTTATAAATATAGCTTGAAGCTGTACATACATCTAAGTATGGAAGAGTGTAGAGAATATGCGTCGAGAGATTGCTTGAACGGTCGGTATCCCCGGAATAGATGAACACCCCGATCAGAGGTGTGTTGATGTTGTCCTCCTTAGCCTTCCGACCCGTTCTGAAACAATACTTCCATGCTTACACATATATATGCAGTTTAGATTAGTGTAGTGTATACGTGTGACGCCTTTAACACATAGTAGTACCATAAAACAAAGACGTGCAATCAGATATCATATATATTGCTCCTATACTTTTATAGATGTACGTAAAGTACCGCATATGATCCTGACTCCAGCCGATGATAATAAGCTATTATCTGGACTAAAACTTTATGTACGACTGACTTAACTTTCGAATCTTTCCATGCAATTGTGTCTTCGTGCACCGTTTGTATTATTACAGTCAACACAAAATAGCAATATTTGAAACCCTTTGATATCGGAAACGGGACTCCTTAAACATTTCTATGTTATCAAGCAAAATTGCTAAATTCATATCCCCGCCATATAAATCTATTGATCCCCATTTAGCATTCGATCTTGAAATGTGTTCGTCGCGTACTTTGACTGCACTTTAGAATGTCAATGACGAAAAATCAACGTCATTAAATGACAAACATGCTTTACTAAAACATTACGCACTTTTTTCTTGAGTGCTAAAACATTTATTTCCGTTTCATCAAACGTACTAAATTATTGGCTGTATGTTATTGTGAAGTGTCTATTTCGTGATTCGAGGTTAATTTAAGAGGAAAATGGTATACTGAAGTAATCATAATTCGAGGTTGATGTGTTTTAATTAAACAAATTATTGTGAAACAGAAATGTTTGGGTTCTTAATGTAATTTCTGCAACAAGAAGACTTTCATCCGTCATTTACATGTATACACTGTAAAAAACGCACACCTTAGTGTTTGTGGATAATTATATTTTTACTAGATTTGGAAAACACTAAATGAACTGTGTTAACATGTAATACGACTGAATACAGGATTGTATAGTTTGCTCCTGGTTTATAAACGCTGACAAACTGTCATAGAGTCTACTGTCCAATTACAGATATCTACGAGAGTGTTCGACTTACGCTCGAGTGTCGTGGTTTGGCAACATGGCAGACATTCCACGGAATCTGAGGCTTGCAATCTTAATGAAGGCTGTAAATAGAGTTATCCGAATAAGACAACAGGTACAATCAATACTAGAAACATTTGGTACAAGGTATAATCAGAGAAAAATCCAAAAAGTGCTAACATATTCCATAAATGCAAATAACACACCTGAGCCAAAGGACTCGTTGCCGGCAGGTGAGTCTATCTTAGGTAGCTCGATGGTTCCGTATTTTGTCTGGATACCGTAGGCAGCGTCGGCGGGAGCCGGGAACTTGGCAGCCCTTAACCTCTCAATCCACTGCGTCTCCACACTTAGTTCTGAAAACAGTACGTTTTTATCCTTAAGAAATAAGAATCATATTCTGTGTAATATTTTTAAGAAAGTCTTGCTAGGAATACTAATGTATTTTATAAGAGGAAAACGTTGGCAGTGCTAAGCTAGTAATTAATAAACGCACATTGTGTTTAAGAACATTTTCAAAGTTTGCCACATTCCGTTAAAGTTTTGTAAATCTGAGTATTTAATATCAAATTGTCACAGATACGATTTTGCACTTAATTATGTTAAATACTAAATTATATCCACATTGATAAGGCAGTCATAGGGAAAGTCTATTAATGTCCACCCTGAGTAAAATGTTCTAAAATAATCACACTGAAATGAAACTGACTATTCTCTGGTCATTCTTTATTGATTCAAAAAGTTAATTTCATTCACAATCAACACTTTTTGTGCAGTTTTTCTAATCGAAGTTCTCTCTCTCTCTCTCTCTCTCTCTCTCTCTCTCTCTCTCTCTCTCTCTCTCTCTCTCTCTGTGTGTGTGTCTCTCTCTGTGTCTCTGTCTCTCTGTCTTTGTCTGTCTCTGTCTCTCTCTGTCTCTCTCTGTCTCTGTTTGTCTGTCTGTCTCTCTCTGTCTCTCTCTGTCTCTCTATCTCTGTCTGTGCCTCTCTGTGTCTCTCTGTGTCTCTCTGTCTCTGTCTCTCTGTCTCCCTGTCTCCCTGTCTGTCTCTGTCTGTCTCTGTCTCTCTGTCTCTGTCTGTCTATCTGTCTGTCTGTCTGTCTGTCATTCTGTCTCTGTCTCTCTCTGTCTCTCTGTGTCTCTGGCTCTGTCTCTCTCTCTGTGTCTCTGTGTCTGTCTCTGTCTGTCTGTCTGTCTGTCTGTCTGTCTGTCTCTCTGTCTGTCTGTCTGTCTGTCTGTCTGTCTGTCTGTCTCTCTCTCTCTCTCTCTCTCTCTCTCTCTCTCTCTGTCTCTCTCTCTCTGTCTCTCTCTCTCTCTCTCTCTGAGAAGCCGTCAGGAAGTGGGTGGTTATAGCTCTGTTAAACCGGTTTAAGCACCTCATTTGGTCCATATTGCCGACTGGCCGTTCCAAGGCGGTAACTGTTGGGTTTGCTCTTTTTTGTTAACTGTCTCATCTCAGATTTGTTCTTACTTTTCTTTTTGCATTTAGCTTGCATGTGAATACCTTTGTCTGGTAACTTTTCAAGTTTTGATATATGTTGCAGTGCTCATAGGACTTTGTCATATATTCAAATTTATATACAGATATATGGTCGTTTTTTATGCATAATACTTATTGTACGTCACCTATCTTTGGCCTTGCTGACTTGAGATGCGCTTCCTCGTAACCTATCTTTCCGTCTATACTGCCGTCTGCTATATGGTTCTGCAGACTGCGTGCCAGCACGTGTGAGAACACCTCTACCACCTTCATCAGGCTGTCTCCCTCTACACCAGGCGGCGTGGTGTCGTTCCAGCCTAACTGGTGCTTCTCATCCAAGATGTTGTTCACCACGTCAGAAGTGATCTGCAAGGATGGAAAATGGCGAGGAAGTCCCTCGAAATGGATTAATTGTATGAAAACTGTCATATACCAAAATGCAGACACGTAGAGTCGACCTTGCAATTGTGTATATATGTAATTGGTTATGAGTTTTGTCGCTTACATTTTCACTTCTCCATTTTATACATAATAGTTGTATTTCAAGATTTCAATCTTTACATTGTAAATCTGTAAATGGAAGCATGTAATCGTTTAAACTTTATGCTGAATAATTCATAGTGACAAATTAGTACCATAGACAAAACCACAGTCTTCGCGCGGCATTGTCTACATCTTCACTCAAGCTTTTGACTCGCTACAATGTTACAGGTTTCGCGCAATAATCGAAAGCTCCACCCATAGGCACACAAATAAACCTCCGACCCCAGTAATAAAGAATTGTGCGTAATATTGACCTTTCGCATATGCTACCAATAACAATTAAATTAAAGTAAGTATTGACCTAAATATCTGGCGGGGTGGTGCTATACATTAACTTATTGAATGCCGGAGATGATATAATCATTTTTATATTCCGTTTATTTTATTTAAAGAATATTTCAGCAGTTTTAGACGGGGTTAACATCTATATGTACATCATATTTTCATGTTCACTATTGTTATAGTGTATATAGCCTATAGATTGTTTTCCACATCAGTGAAGATCCCTTATCTTGGCAGCCATCTTTAATGGCAATTTCAAGAGATTTTCGTATGAGTTATATAGAAGCGTAAATTCTTGTAATTTCTTCATTTGTGGTCCAAAAATTAGAAGCTATACACCATTGAAAAGCTCTGGAAAATCACATTTTTAGAATGTAATATTTCTTTAATTGAAAAATACACGAAGAAAAGTATACACATGAATAAATGAAATTAGTGGCTCATCCTTAAACAAAATGGACAGTGTAACATTTTTTATTGTATTTTTTACCTTTAGATTTTCAAAATATAGTTTTGATATTTAAAATACTTTATAAAAGATTTTTAATTTGATAAAAAAAAACAGTTAAATAGACTTAAAATTAAAAGACAGTGATGAGTTCAATACATCACATTTTTCCAGATTTCGACCAGCATTAGCTTCTGCCTTCAACGATGGCTGTCTTAAACTGTCTTATCAGTGCATATGATATCACATGGAAACTATCTATATAATAAGTGTATCGTGATGACCTTCAAAATGAGGAAAAGACCAATCGAAATAAGTACCTAAAAGTACATACATGTATTATGCCATATCTTTTGTTTTAATAACCCAAAGAGACCCAAAGAAAACAATGAAATCCAAGAACAAGTGCTTGTTCATTTGCATATGTATCTATTATGCGTGAAATTTTACAGTTAAGTTTCAAATGTAAGCCTTGAAGGGCTAGATGTTTAGCATAAAACAGGCCCCATAATTTTGTTTGAGCAACCAGAATAGCTGATTGTACTCATCTACTCCTTACGGCATGGATGTTAGTACCCGTCGGTACGAAAACTTCTATGCGCGGGAAACATCCATCGGACCGTCATTTAGTTTGACTGAAAAAATCGACTGTGCTCTGTAGCCACCAACAACATTTGAAAGTCACCATAATGGCTATAACTAGGTCGGTGCGATCTACATACGAAATGGGAAAACAACAACGCGATTCTACTCCTACAATTGAACATACCCTCATGAACTCCTTTGTCTCGTCTAGTGTCGGGAAGCGCTCTCTTGTGGTAGCGTACGTCTGCCCTCGGTCCGTCCACTGCTCTACTTCCAGGCGTATAACGTGACTTTGGGTGCTTACGAACATCTCGAGCAGGTCAATGACTGTGGCCACGTCCACTGGGTTGCCGTATGTGTGAGTCTCAGTGTGGTTCAGCAGCTCTTGGCCAAGGACTAACAGGGTTTCCACCTCGATATAGTCACCCAGTACGTGTGTCTGGAACTGCAATAACCAAATGGCACTCGTTCTAAACGACATAACTTCAAATCACTCAGAAAGTAGGTGTACGTCGCCAATTTTATGGCGGTGTCAATGTGACAGCGACAAGATTTATGAGAAAGTTGAATTTCAGAAGCACGAAGGGTTACATGAACTTGTCTACATATGCGGTCAGTCTTAGTACCTGGTAGAAGTACAGAAACAAATATGTATGTAAAAAGGTAACTAGACGCGTCAATTGTGTCTTCGCATGCTTTCAATGTTAGCATCAACATTGAAATCTGTGTAAACTAGATGCTCAAGTGGTTATATTGTGTAATGAAAAACATAAATAAATGAATGATAAAACAACAACAACGCCGCGCTGGAACCTCACTCAATCCCAAAATGGGTATAAAGAGGGAGAGGGTGTTCCACTGTTTATGCATTATACAGTTGTCAGTATAATTTAGATTACCAAGCATTTAGTTATTAAGAAGTATTGTTTGTTTTTCTTACATCGCACCAACATAATTATGATTATATTGGCGACGTCCAGCTAATTATTGGTGAAGAAAGACCCAAGACTTATACCTGTGTAGAACCACTAGCGCACCGCAGGTTAGCTGGAATATATTATATACTAGACATACATTAGTTATTTATGTGTTCAAAAAAAAAATAAACAAGTGACCAAAATCACTTGTAATATATATGTTGATTTGATTTTAAAAGGCCTTAAAAGTCTCTGTACTCGGAAATATCAGTCATATAATTCTTTGACCATAATCCCACAAGGTCTTTTTTTATTTAAATAAGTAGGCTTATCCAAATCTACCTTTTAACTCCTACTTGTATCTGTTGACTCCAATGAACCAGATTTCTTTCATATGTATGTATGTTTAACTTTAAGCTTAAAATGAAGCATTTACATTTTCTTAAATCTAACCAAAAGGCTAAATAAGGAACAACAGGTGTGTTCTCTGGCTGGCTGGGCCGATATATAATTATGATAAGTTAATGGAACCATTAACTGAAAATGTTAAATATTGGATATACATATAAAAGTGTAATACAAGTATAAATATAGAAGAAACTTATTGTGTTTTATGACACCACCTTCATATTTTTATTCATCGCTTTGCATTACATGCAGTTCAATTGATTACAATGTAAGAATTAGACATCACAGTCGAAATTGTTGCGAAGGAGCATTTATTTTAGATCTGAAAAGACATTTAAGCATATTAAAATAGAAGAAATGATTGTTTTACATTTCAAGGGAGACATTTAAAGCCATCTAAAACTTATGTAGTTAATGCAATTAAAAATGTTGAAAAATAAATAATAATAAATAATTAATCTAATAGAACTGAATGTATTAAAGTGTAGTGTTAAAAGCATCTAAGACTTTGTTTAAATCATATTTTGATTTTAAACATCTGTTTATTTAAGTCACTATTTCTAGTTAAATACGTAAAGAAAATAGAATGAATGATTTATTATATTAATAATATTAAGAAAAGGGAACTATAATGAGGAATAACTCGTACTAATTACGATTCGTGAACATTTTTAGGGCTGATTTGCATACTTACTAATTTCAAATCTTGTCTAAATGATTGTTTTCAATAAAACCATGATCTAAAACTGATTTTACAAGTAAGTTACACGCCATTCAGTACAATATACCTGTTTGCACGCAGGCTTCTTATCAAATTCACATAATAAACTAAATGAAAATTCCATAGAAAGTAATAAAAAGTCGTAAAATATCGAAAAATAGATCAGTTCATAAAAAGCTTGAATCAACTTGAGTCAGACTAAAAACTGTTTATTTAACTTTTAAGACTGATCAGTTAGCTTGAACTAATTCTAATGGACTTTCTAAAAATAAAGACTATTTTAGATACTCATTAAGATATGTGAATATTCATGTTGGCTAATTTGCATACTTAATAATTTCATATCTTGACTAAGTGATAGTCTTCTATGAAACCCTGGTCTAAAGCTGATTTTACCAGTTAACATTCAAATCTAAATTAAGTGACTTAAGGAATGATGCAAAAAAATAAATTCAATGTTATGGTCAGTAACAAGCAGACTTCTACATGTAGCAAAATTATGCATTAAAATTAAAATTTGGACGAAAATAAATTTATATATATATAATCACAATCAACCAAATCATATGAAACTGACAAGTAGGGGTATGTACATAACTCTAGAAACGGTGGAGTTTAAATATTCTTTTTAAATAAAAATAACCTTTTTATTTTAAAAAATAAAGTATATTATTAGATTCTCATTATATATATATATATTCGTAATTGCTTATTTGCATAATTGACAAACAGTCATAATGGCCATTCAATAACCTTTAATTGAGTACCAATTTATACTTCTACCACTATTTGTGGAAATGTTATAAACATTTTTCTAACCACACCTCCCTATCTAAATTTCGTGACGGTTGCGATGGAAACCATTGGTTTTCATACAGCCAAAATGAGTTAATTTTTAAGCACATTAGAGTTTCTAGACACCAAAACGAACATTTTGGTACTTATGAAAAAATGTCAAGGGTAGGGTGCTTGCGGGCATGGTGCGCGGTAACCACACTTAGCTGTCGGACTTGATGGGCTATAATAATAATTAGAAAGTTTAAGTGGCTTCAAATTTTTAACACATCTTCATAGTTGCAATATTTCTGCAGTTTCGTCGTTAATGTATTATCAACGTATTTATATTGAAGCTCATGCCTTTTGTGAATGGTGTTATGGTGATATTTATTGAATAAATTATATTTACAATTTAAAACTGTTTCTAAAACATGTTGAATTTAAGCATCGTTACAACCAGTTATCTTATCTATTAAGGCTGATATATTAGTGAAAATGAAATCTTTGCTTGTTTAACAAGGACACATTCAAATGAATTATTCGAAATGAACAATCAAAAATGCAGAAAACAACATAGAATTTCTTTTTTTCCAACAGTGTGTCTGTGTGGGGCGTAACACTTCTGTGCTTAAACTTCCTACGCGCATGTATACTAGAAGTTGTTGTTGGAGGCCGGTCATGTGAAACTTATCAAATTTATGACGCTTGTTGATTGGTTGAAAATCATGTAATTGGAACAAATGGAACATGTACAACACATCCGTGAGTGGCAATATATTTCATAGGCAAATGTTCTGTTTGCTTGTAATTTATTTATTTTTAACAAAAAAGATAGTTTATATACCTTTACCCGTCGGCAGTCACTGTGAGAAGGCCAAACGTTACATACCATTGTGACTGAGTAAAAAAATATAGGCTTATCCGCTTTGATTTAAACATATTTTATTTGGAAAAACAAACATTTACAAAACATGTTATACAATATATGGGGATAAGAACGAAAGAATAATATTCTTATCGTGTTCTTTTCCCTGTAAGAAATAAATATACAATGATATGGCTATTAGCTAACAATACTTTTCCGTACATTTATCAGTTTTAAGTTAAAAAGAAAATATACGGTGGCTTATTATGGGAAATAGGCTTCATGGGGCGTGGGTATAAGTTAATCTCAGTATATCCACTCAATCCAAGCTAAAACGTTTAGTAGATTTGATGAAGCTATGAACTGCATCAACGATATTTGTATTCGCAGCCAGTGACAAGGTATCATCACCATATATCAGAATGTTATTATCCGCTTTCAAGTTTTACGTTTAAATAAAACCAATCAGACGTTTGTAATGTTGTCTTAAAAATCAATCAGTAGTATAACAAAGAGTCTATGCAATACCTACCTTGTATTTAAGAGTCCTGAGTGAGTCTGAGATGCACCTGTCAATATTAGCTAGTCCCCACTCTCCCTCGTTCTCGTCAGATCGCAGGAAACATGGCCGGACACCTGAAAAGGAAACAACTTGTCCTTGAAATGGTCTACAAGGTGTCACTTAAAGTTACCACCAAATACATGAGTTACGATTTATTTTGTATGAAAGAGACTGACACAAGGCCATGTATGTTCCTTTATCGTTAAATGTCGAATCCAAAAGAAAAGTCATTTAATAAAAAAAAGCGTTTCGTACAATTTGACATTATTTCAGTGTGGACAGGAACTCCAACCTACGAGTTCATGGGCTGTTGAGTTACGAATCGGTGACACCGAAATTAGTTGTATGACTAACGAGCCGTTTACAGTAGTTCAGAGCACTCTCGATGTGAACGTTGCGAAGAAAGTCCGATTTTCTTGTTTATCTCTCCCTATCCTGCTGCCTAAAAATCATTCACATTGATTGCCGAGTCTCTGGACCTTGAGCGGTTATTCTTTATTTGATAAGCATAGTGTAAATTTGATCATCACTATCCTGGTTGTCGGTTATTTTGGCAAGCATACTAATAAAACAATGAAGTAATAGTAAGGTAAAAATAAAGCACAGTCCTTACACCCCTATACGCGCTTTAATTCATGTTGAAGAAAGTACGTGCTATTTTTAGATAATGGATGCGATAATGGATGATTGCTGACTTGCTAAGCACCGTAAATCCGAAATCTAAGATAATGCAATATGTGTATAGTAGCAAATAAAAAATCCGCACGCGTTACAAACAAAAATCGGATTAATGGTTAGCTCCTAACTGGAAGAATACCTGAGGCGTTCTTGTTCACATGGGATGCTAGTCGGTCCCGGGGACAGAGGATAGTGATGTTGTTACGGGCTGGGGTTCGGGTCCACCTGATGTTCTCCACAATCTGCTCATTACACTGGGCACCTTCAACATACAACCAGCTTAAATTAACGATGCGCTACTGTATACAATAGTTTCATTTTAGTTTTAAAAGTTGAAAATTTGGCTTCATGTACATGTGCTAAAAAACTTGTGACATTATAACAACGTGTACACTTTTGAATTAACAGGTGAGACTAAAGCAACATGAACAGTGCTGAATAACCAGGTGAGACTGAAGAATCATGTATACTGCTGACATAACAGATGAGACCACAGCAACAAGGAAACAGCTGAATAGCCAGCCAAGACTCTAGCAAAATAAACACAGCTGAATGGTCAGATTACAGCAACATGTACACTGCAGATAAACCGGCGAGACTAAAGCAGCATGCACACTTCTGAATAAACAGGTGAGACTAGCCATCATGCACACTTCTGAATAAACAGGTGAGACTAAAGCAGCATGCACACTTCTGAATAAACAGGTGAGCCTAAAGCAGCATTCACACTTCTGAATAAACAGGTGAGCCTAAAGCAGCATGCACACTTCTGAATAAACAGGTGAGAATAAAGCATAATACACACTTCTGAATAAACAGGTGAGCCTAAAGCACCATGCACACTTCTGAAAAAACAGGTGAGACAAAAGCATCATGCACACTTCTGAATAAACAGGGGAGCCTAAAGCATAATACACACTTCTGAATAAACAGGTGAGCCTAAAGCAGCATGCACACTTCTGACTAAACAGGTGAGCCTAAAGCAGCATGCACTCTTGAGAATAAACAGGTGAGACTAAAGCAGCAAGCACTCTTCTGAATAAACAGGTGAGCATAAAGCAGCATGCATACTTCTGAATAAACAGGTGAGACTAAAGCAGCATGCACACTTCTGAATAAACAGGTGAGCCTAAAGCAGCATGCACACTTCTGAATAAACAGGTGAGCCTAAAGCATAATACACACTTCTGAATAAACAGGTGAGCCTAAAGCAGCATGCACACTTCTGACTAAACAGGTGAGAATAAAGCAGCATACACACTTCTGAATAAACAGGTGAGCCGAAAGCATTATGAACACAGCTGAATAAACAGGTGAGCCGAAAGCATCATGAACACAGCTGAATAAACAGGTGAGCCGAAAGCAATTGGACACAGCTGGATAAACAGGTGAGACTATAGCAAAATATACATAGTTAAGAAAGAGGTGAGCCTAAAGCATTATGAACACAGCTGAATAAACAGGTGAACCTAAAGCATCATGAACATAGCTGAATAAACAGGTGAGCCGAAAGCAACATGGACACAGCTTAATAAACAGGTGAGCCGAAAGCAACATGGACACAGCTTAATAAACAGGTGAGCCGAAAGCAACATGGACACAGCTGAATAAACAGGAGAGCCTTAAGCATCATAAACACAGCTGAATAAACAGGTGAGCCGAAAGCAACATGGACACAGCTAAATAAACAAGTGAGCCGAAAGCAACATGGACACAGCTGAATAAACAGGTTAGCCGTGAGCCTAAAGCATCATGGACACAGCTGAATTAACAGGTGAGCCTAAAGCAACATGGACACAGCTGAATAAACAGGTGAGCCTAAAGCATCATGGACACAGCTGAATAAACAGGTGAGCCGAAAGAATCATGAACACAGCTAAATAAACAGGGGAGCCGAAAGCAACATGGACACAGCTGAATAAACAGATGAGCCTAAAGAAACATGGACACAGCTGAATAAACAGGTGAGCCGAAAGCATCATTAACACAGCTGAATAAACAGGTTAGCCGAAAGCAACATGAACACAGCAGAATAAACAGGTGAGCCTAAAGCAACATGGACACAGCTGAATAAACAGGTGAGCCTAAAGCATCATTCAGAGGTGAGCCGAAAGCATCATGGACACAGCTGAATAAACAGGTGAGCCGAAAGCAAAATGGACACAGCTGAATAAACAGGTGAGACTTTAGCAAAATATACATAGTTAAGAAGGAGGTGAGCCGAAAGCAACTTGGACACAGCTAAATTAACAGATGAGCCTAAAGCAACATAGACACAGCTGAATAAACAGGTGAGCCTTAAGCATCATAAACACAGCTGAATATACAGGTGAGTCGAAAGCAACATGGACACAGCTGAATAAACAGGTGAGCCTAAAGCATCATGGGCACAGCTAAATAAACAGGTGAGCCTAAAGCAACATGGACACAGCTGAATAAACAGGTGAGCCGAAAGCAACATGGACACAGCTAAATAAACAGGTGAGCCTAAAGCATCATGGACACAGCTGAATAAACAGGTGAGCCGAAAGCATCATGAACACAGATGAATAAACAGGTAAGCCGAAAGCAAAATGGACACAGCTGAATAAACAGGTGAGCCGAAAGCATCATAAACACAGCTGACTAAACAGGTGAGCCTAAAACATCATGAACACAGCTGAATAAACAGGTGAGCCGAAAGCATCATGGTCACAGCTGAATAAACAGGTGAGCCGAAAGCATCAGGAACACAGCTGAATAAACAGGTGAGCTGAAAGCAAAATGGACACAGCTAAATAAACAGGTGATACTTTAGCAAAATATACATAGCTGAGAAAGAGGTGAACCGAAAGCAACATGAACACAGCTGAATAAACAGGTGAGCCGAAAGCAAAATAAACACAGCTGAATAAACAGGTGGGACCAAAGTATCATGAACACCCACAACTAAATAAACAAGTGAGCCGAAAGCAAAATAAACACAGCTGAATAACAGGTGAGACCAAAGTATCATGAACACACACAGCTAAATAAACAAGTGAGCCGAAAGCAAAATAAACACAGCTGAACAAACAGGTGAGACCAAAGTATCATGAACACACACAGCTAAATATAGAGGTGAGCCGAAAGCAAAATAAACACAGCTGAATAAACAGGTGAGACCAAAGTATCATGAACACACACAGCTAAATAAACAAGTGAGCCGAAAGCAAAATAAACACAGCTGAATAAACAGCTGAGACTAAAGTATCATGAACTCACACAGCTAAATAAACAGGTGAGCCGAAAGCAAAATAAACACAGCTGAATAAACAGGTGAGACCAAAGTATCATGAACACACACAGCTAAATAAACAAGTGAGCCGAAAGCAATATAAACACAGCTGAACAAACAGGTGAGACCAAACTATCATGAACACACCCAACTTATTAAACAGGTGAGCCTAAAGCAAGATGGACACAGCTAAATAAACAGGTGAGCCGAAAACAAAATGGACACAAATGAATAAGCAGGTGAACCGAAAGCAACATGGACACAGCTGAATAAATTGTATGGTGCACATTTATATAATCTATGTAGTCGCTGTAGCACATGTATGGTGCACAATGATGTTACCTAAGAAGTCGCTGTAGCACATGTATGGTGCACAATGATGTCAACTATGTAGTCGCTGTAGCACATGTATGGTGCACAATGACGTTACCTATGTAGTCGCTGTAGCACCTTTATGGTGCACAATGATGTCAACTATGTAGTCGCTGTAGCACATGTATGGTGCACAATGATGTCAACTATGTAGTCGCTGTGGCACATGTATGGTGCACAATGATGTCAACTATGTAGTCGCTGTAGCACATGTATGGTGCACAATGATGTTACCTATGTAGTCGCTGTAGCACATGTATGGTGCACAATGATGTAATCTATGTAGTCGCTGTGGCACATGTATTGTGCACAATGACGTGACCTTTGTAGTCCCTGTAGTACATGTATGGTGCACACTGAGGTTAACAAATGTATCGCTGTAGTACATGCATGGTGCACACTGGCTTTACATAAAGTATCACTGTTGTACATGTATGATGTACACTGGCGATACCTAAGGTATCGTTGTAGTACATGTGTGGTGTACGTTTGCATTTCCTATGGTATTTCTGTAGTACATGAATGGTACCTTACCTATGGTATCGCTGAAGTATATGAATGACACATTGACTTTGGTATCGCTATGGTATCTGAATGATACCTTCTATATGGCATCGCTGTGGTTCATGAATGGTACCACCTATGATATCGCTGTAGTACATGTATGGTACATTACCCATGGTTTCGCTGCAGTACATGTATATGAATGGCACTTTACCTATGGTCTCGTTGTAGAACATGAATGGCACCTAACCCATGGTATCGCTGTAGTACATGAATGGTACCTTACCCATGTTATCGCTGTAGGACATGAATGGTACCTTACCCATGTTATCGCTGTAGGACAGAAATGGTACCTTACCCATGGTATTGCTGTAGAACATGAATGGTACCTTACCCATGTTATCGCTGTAGTACATGAATTGTACCTTACCTATGGTATCACTGTAGTACATGAATGGTACCTTACCCATGTTATCGCTGTAGTACATGAATGGTTCCTTACCTATGGTATCACTGTAGTACATGAATGGTTCCTTACCTATGGTATCACTGTAGTACATGAATGGTACCTTACCTGTGGTATCGTTGTAGTACCTGAATGGGGTCTTACCCAGGGTATCGCTATAGTACATGAATGGTACCTTACCTATGGTACCGCTGTAGTACATGAATGGTACCCTACCCATTGTATCGCTGTAGTACATGAATGGTAAATTATCCATGGTATCGCGGTAGTACATGAATGGTACCTTACCAATGGCATCGCTGTAATATTTGAGTGGTACCTTACCTATGGCATTGCTGTAGTACATGAATGGTAAATTAACCATGGTATCGCGGTAGTACATGAATGGTACCTTACCCATGGTATCGCTGTAGTATATGAGTGGTACCTTACCTATGGCATTGCTGTAGTACATGAATGGTAATTTATCCATGGTATCGCGGTAGTACATGAATGGTACCTTACCTATGGTATCGCTGTAGTACATGAATGGTACCTTACCTATGGTATTGTTGTAGTACATGAATGGTACCTTACCTATGGTATCGCTGTAGTACGTGAATGGTATCTTACCTATGGTATCACTGTAGTACATGAATGGTACCTTACCCATGGTATCGCTGTAGTACATGAATGGTACCTTACCTATAGTATTGTTGTAGTACATGAATGGTACCTTACCTATGGTATCGCTGTAATACGTGAATGGTATCTTACCTATAGTATTGTTGTAGTACATGAATGGTACCTTACCCATGGTATCGCTGTAGTACATGAATGGTACCTTACCTATAGTATTGTTGTAGTACATGAATGGTACCTTACCCATGGTATCGCTGTAGTACATGCATGGTACCTTACACATGGTATCACTGTAGTGCCTGAATGTCACCTTTACAATGGTTTTGCTGTAGTCCATGTATGACCCTAACATATGGTATTGCTGTAGTATATGGTCTTTCCTTACCTATCGTATCTTTGCAGTGCATATTCGTGCAAGTATGGTATCGCTACAGTACATGATCCTTCGTTACATATGGTGTCGCTACAGTACATGATCGTTCTATATCTTAGGTGTCGCTACAGTACAAGATCGCTCTATATCTTAGGTGTCGCTACAGTACAAGATCGTTCTATATCTAAGGTGTCGCTACAGTACAAGATCGTTCTATATCTTAGGTATCGCTACAGTACAAGATCGTTCTATATCTTAGGTGTCGCTACAGTACATGATCGTTCTATATCTTAGGTGTCGCTACAGTACAAGATCGCTCTATATCTTAGGTGTCGCTACAGTACAAGATCGTTCTATATCTTAGGTGTCGCTACAGTACATGATCGTTCCATATCTTAGGTGTCGCTACAGTACAGGATCGTTCTATATCTTAGGTGTCGCTACAGTACATGATCGTTTCATATCTTAGGTGTCGCTGCAGTACATGATCGTTCCATATCTTAGGTGTCGCTACAGTATATGATCGCTCCATATCTTAGGTGTCGCTACAGTACATGATCATTCCATACCATTGGTGTCGCTACAGTGCATGATCGTTCATGACCTATGGTATCGCTACAGTACATGATCGTTCCATATCTTAGGTGTCGCTACAGTATATGATCGCTCCATATCTTAGGTGTCGCTACAGTACATGATCATTCCATACCATTGGTGTCGCTACAGTGCATGATCGTTCATGACCTATGGTATCGCTACAGTACATGATCGTTCCATATCTACAGTGTCGCTACAGTTCGTGATCGTTATATACCTAAGGTGTCGCTACAGTTCTTTATCGTTTTATATCTATGGTGTCGCTACAGTACGTTTTCGTTCCATACCTACAGTGTCGCTACAGTACGTTATCGTTCCATACCTATGGTGTCGCTACAGTTCATGATCGTCCCATACATATGGTGTCGCTACAGTACATGATCGTTCCATACCTACGGTGTCGCTACAGTTCTTTATCGTTTTATATCTATGGTGTCGCTACAGTACATGATCGTTCCATACCTACGGTGTCGCTACAGTTCTTTATCGTTTTATACCTATGGTGTCGCTACAGTACATGATCGTTCCATACCTACGGTGTCGCTACAGTTCTTTATCGTTTTATATCTATGGTGTCGCTACAGTACGTTATCGTTCCATACCTACGGTGTCGCTACAGTACGTTATCGTTTCATACCTATGGTGTCGCTACAGTTCTTTATCGTTCCATACCTATGGTGTCGCTACAGTTCTTTATCGTTCCATACCTATGGTGTCGCTACAGTTCTTTATCGTTCCATACCTATGGTGTCGCTACAGTACGTTATCGTTCCATACCTATGGTGTCGCTACAGTACGTTATCGTTCCATACCTATGGTGTCGCTACAGTACGTTATCGTTCCATACCTATGGTGTCGCTACAGTTCTTTATCGTTCCATACCTATGGTGTCGCTACAGTTCTTTATCGTTCCATACCTATGGTGTCGCTACAGTACGTTATCGTTCCATACCTATGGTGTCGCTACAGTACGTTATCGTTCCATACCTATGGTGTCGCTACAGTTCTTTATCGTTCCATACCTATGGTGTCGCTACAGTTCTTTATCGTTCCATACCTATGGTGTCGCTACAGTTCTTTATCGTTCCATACCTATGGTGTCGCTACAGTACGTTATCGTTCCATACCTATGGTGTCGCTGCAGTACATGATGGTTCCATATCTATGGTATCACTACAGTTCAAGATCGTTCCGTATCTATAGTTTTGCTACAGTACATGATCGTTCATGACCTATGGTATAGCTACAGTACATGATCGTTCAATACCAATTGTGTCGCTACAGTACATGATCGTTCATGACCTATGGTATAGCTACCGTACATGATCGTTTTATACCTATTGTGTCGCTACAGTACATGATCGTTCATGACCTATGGAATCGCTACAGTACATGTTCTTTCGTGACCTATGGTATAGCTACAGTACATGATCGTTCATGACCTATGGTATAGCTACAGTACATGATCGTTCTATACCTATTGTGTCGCTACAGTACATGATCGTTCCATGCCTATGGTGTCGCAACACTACAGGATCGTTCTATACCAATAGTATCGCTACAGTACATGTTCGTTCCATACGTATGGTTTTGCTACAGTACATGATCATTCCATACATATGGTGTCGCTGCAGTACACAATCCTTCCATACCAATGGTATCGCTACCGTGCATGATTGTTCCATACCAATGTTGTTGCTACAGTACATGATCGTTTCATGCCAATGGTGTTGCTACAGTACATGAGCGTTCCATACATATGGTGTCGCTACAGTGCATGTTCCTTTAAAACCTACGGTGTCGCTACAGTACATGATAGTTTCACACCTATTGTGTCGCTACAGTACATGTTCCTTTACAGTAAATGATAGTTCCTTACCTATGGTATCGCTACAGTACTTGTTACACGATACACCAATTTCTTCTTCTGTGAAACATCCACCCCCTGTAACAAATGACAATCACTTTTATAAATGCAAACATTCTGATAAATTTTGGATCCATGATATAATTGTAGCTTATTTTCCAGGGAAGAATTGATAAAACCAATTCAGTATGACCTACTCCTGGCATGTTATTACACAGACTGCAGCGTTATGCATTTTTCTTGCTTCAAGTGATGAAAACTTAAGTCTGTAAACTTATCTTAAGTATCGTTGTCATGCTTAATTTCCTCGTCTTAATGACCCCCTTCACCTAATCAAAAAATCGGCCCTAAAATCCCGCAACCACAATAAAATCATAAATAATTAAAATTGAAACATTGGTAAATAAATGTAAGATCGTACGTATAACCCCTGACGGCCACCGCATCTTCATTGCCCCTCGAGTGCCTCTACGGAATTCAGTCCACTGCACTGCGTCCCCGCAGTGGTAAAGATTGCATGACATCCAGATTGTCTGGACATCAACAGGGCTCAGCACGTGACTCCAAATATTCAGGTGGGTCAGCTCCCCTACAAAGGCTTTCTTTTCGTCAAATTTGAAGTCAGTCCTAGAGGCTTGGCCCAGAACGAACTCGCCACCTAAAGGTACTGGCTCGTTCTTACCCAGCACGCCAGATTGTTTAGATTCGCCATTAACGTACAATTGCCAGCTTCCGTCTGCAACAGGAAAAAAAATCTTTTTTTTTTTTTTTTTATTTGTTTGTTTTGTTTTGGGGGGATGGGGTGGGTTGCGGGTGTCAGGAGTTCAAATTAAAATCTACCACAAGTATGTCTAATGTTTTATCTATTACATAAATATCTACCGCTACTCCACTAGTCTGTCAAATGTGTATTTATCACATACATATCTACCACTACTCCACCAGTCTGTCGAATGTGTATTTATCACATAAATATCTACCACTACTCAACTAGTCTGTCTAATGTGTATTTATCACATAAATATCTACCACTACTCCACTAGTCTGTCTAATGTGTATTTATCACATAAATATCTACCACTACTCCACTAGTCTGCCTAATGTGTATTTATCACATACATATCTACTACTACTTCACTAGTCTGTCTAATGTGTATTTATCACATAAATATCCACCACTACTCCACTAGTCTGTCTAATGTGTATTTATCACATAAATATCTACCACATTTCACTCGTCTGTCTAATGTGTATTTATCACATAAATATCTACCACATTTCACTCGTCTGTCTAATGTGTATTTATCACATAAATATCTACCACTACTTCACTAGTCCGTCTAATGTTTATCACACAAATCTCCACCACTGTTTCACTAGTATGTCAGATGTTTATCACATAAACATCTACCACTACTCCACTAGTCTGTCTAATGTGTATTTATCACATAAATATCTACCACTACTCCACTAGTCTGCCTAATGTGTATTTAGGTGTGTATCTTTTTAAAAATGGAAATTGGAACAGAACACAAAAACGTATTGCTCAGCACGCGTCTTTCTCGCTGCATAACTTATTTATAGTATATAATCAGGTAGAACTTCCTATTTACCAAAAGATTAAATTGTTTGATTCTCTGGTTTTACCAATATTGAATTATGCTGCAGAAGTGTGGGGACATCATGCAAGTCCAAATATAGAACTTATCCATAAAAATTTTTGTAGACGTATATTATGTGTTAAACAATCAACTAATGTAGATGCAATGTATGGTGAGCTTGGTTGTATACCGATGTTAATACATAGAAAACTAATTTTGGTAAAATATTGGTTAAAACTTCTTAAGCTTAGAGAACAAACTATATTGTATAAAACTTATATTATGTTAAAGAATGATGCGGACAATGGTATAGCGTATAATGGTGATAATTGGGCCTACAACATCAAAACTATGTTAGAACAAACAGGATTATATTATATATGGGAAAACCAGTTTTATATTAATATAGATTACGAATTTATCAAACAACGTATTTTAGATATGTTTTATCAAAGTTGGTACTCTTCAATTAATAATTCTCCCAGATTGGATACATATTGTTTGTTCAAGCATTCTTTTGGTATTGAAAGTTATCTTAATTATGTTTTTGAACCAAAATATAGAATAGCACTTACCAGATTTCGCACCTCATCTCATGATTTAAATATTGAAACTGGACGACATTGTAATTTACCTAGAAACGCTAGGATATGCAGAAATTGTAAATCAGGTCTACCAGAAAATGAATATCACTTTGTATTAATATGTTCCAAATATGCTGACCTACGATCAAGATATATAAAGCGATACTATTATACATGGCCAACAAAACAAAAGTTTACAAATCTTATGTGTTCAACTTCAAAAATTATACTTACCAACTTGGCAAGATATATATATTTTGCAAACACATTAAGAAATAAGCAATAAACAAATAATTGTATACATGTACTATAACATGCTCTTCTGTAAAAACCATGCCTTTATGCTGTAATAATGTTTATGTACTCATTGCTATAAAACATATTGTTTTGATGCAATAAAATATTTGTAGTTGTAGTTGTAATTTATCACATAAATATCTACCTCTACTCCACTAGTCTGTCTAATGTTTATCACAGTGATATACTTATGCTTCTATCAGTCTATCTATCTATCACAGTGATATCCATAACTAATCTGTCTTATGTTTATCCATCAAATTATCTACAGCTACTACACTTATCTGTCGTGTGTACATTAACAACATGAATATGTAGCCTTACATGTTTACTTATCACATAAATATCTACATCGAATCTAATGTTTATATATCACATAAATATCTACATCGAATCTAATGTTTATATATCGCATTAATATCTACAATTAGTCCATTTATCTGTCGACTGTTTATCTATCACATTAATATAAATGTATATTGCTAGTCTGTCTAATGTTAACTTATCAAATTTACAACTAAATGTAATTTCGAGCATTTTTGGCTATCTGTTGTGTCGTGTGTTATTTTGCTATACAACACGCAGTTTGTTTCTAAACAGTCGGTGCAAAAAAATAAATTATGTTCAACAAAGACTGAGCCCTATTATGTGTCCTGGCGTTTTCTGGTACATCTTGGTGTCTTACCTATTGACGCCCAAGTCCAGACCACGTGACACCACGTATCCTTTTCAAATCGGAATGGACTCTTGGTTATGTTTCCCCAAACGCCAAATGTAAGCCTTGGTCCACTGCGCATAATGAGGAGGTCTGTAGTGTTCACGTGTTTGTAAGATAGTATGGTTCCCTGCATATCTGGTTCTGGTATCTGGAAGACAATGCAGCTTCAAACTAATTATAACAGTTTTATTTTATTTAGGGATCTAATAGATATTTCCATGTGATGTCATAGGCACTGATAAGACAGTTTAGGGCGGCAATCTTTGAAGGCAGAAAGAAGCTAAAGCAGGCCAAAACCGAGAAATATGTGCTGTATTAAACTCCCAAGTGTGCTTATATTTTTCAGTCTATTTTACTGAATTTTGTATCAAATTTAACAGCTTTCATAAAGTATTTTAAATATCAAAACTATATTTTGATAGTTTAAAGGTAAAAGGAAACACAACCAAAAAGATACACCGCTCATTTTGGTTAAGAATGAGCCAATAATTTTATTTATTTCCGTGTATAAATTATTTGTGCATTTATCAATTTTTTAAAAAAAATATTGTATTTAAAAATATGAATTTTAAGAGCTTTTCATTGGTGTATAGCTTTTAATTATCGGACCACAAATGAAGCAATTACAAGAAAAGAAAATTTACGCTTCTATACAATTCATCTGAAAATCCCTTGAAGTTGCCATCAAAGATGGTTGCCAAGATAAGGGATCTTCCCTGATGTGGGAACTATCCATACATAACTGCAGTATAATACATTCTCATTGGGGTGTTTTACATAAAGAGCAGAAACATAATTTCTAACGACGAATATCAGTGTTAGTATTGAAATTTGCAACGTTTCGTAATATATACAATCAATCGGAATTCCTCGGGTAATTCCGTTCTCGTGACAATCAAATCGAAACACCTAGGATAATTTACGAATCATCTCTCGGATGTATGATGGGAAACCCCTATAACATATGTTTATGACGTCAACAAAACAAGATACATTTTTTGTTATCACTACTGAAAATGCACTGCAAATGTTATCCAATATCTTTTTGGCCATTTTTTTATTATAAAAATATTTGCAACAGACCATAAGGATTTTGGGCTGGTATTATGTAAGTGATAAGACGCTTGGCCATTATCGACACTTAATACATATAAGGTGGCTTCAACTATGATAATATGTAAACTGACGCATTTCAATTTTAGACTTGAAGGGCAACATTAGAGTCCCTTAACGCCGAACTCTATGAACTTACTCTAATCCAGAAAGCGATAGTGAAACTGTAGAGCTGTGGGAAGGCTTTCCCCACCAACAGTGTATAACGGACTGGAGTCTGCTTAGAGAACTCAAACCTAGAGTCGATGGCGTTTGCTGCAAAAGATGTTGCATAAGACGATGTCATGATTTAGAAGTTTCTATTTCCAAATAAAGGAAAACAAAAATTATTATATTTTTATTTTTCGCCATGAAAAATGTGCGGGTAACGTTTATTAGTAAAGAAAATATAGATTCTGAATTGCAATTTGTCAACAAAATTTAATTTACGTTAACTTCAATTAAGAATTATTTTACTTTTCGAGTTCTGTGTCTTTGTATAATCCGCCATTGTTTATACAGATTGCTCTTCGTTGTAAATATATACTCCAAAATGTTTTATATAGATTGCTCGTCCTTGTAAATATATACTCCAAAAATGTTTTATGTAGATTGATCTTCGTTGTAAATATATACTCCAATAATGTTTTATATAGATTGCTCTTCCTTGAAATTATATACTCAAACAATGTTTTACATAAATTGTTTTTCTTTGTAAATATATACTCCAATAATGTTTTATATAGTTTGCTTGTCCTTGTAAATATATATTTCAATAATGTTTTATATAGATTGCTCGTCCTTCTTAATATATACTCCAATAATGTTTTATATAGATACTCGTCCTTGTAAATATATACGCCAATATTTTTTATAAAGATTGCTAATCCATATGCTCCAATTTTAACGTTGTACTTGCATGAAACAAAGCAAACGAACAGCGTTTATAATTACGTGTAAATTGAAAGAACTCAAGCAAATCGTTTGTAACTGAAACATTCTAATGATGGAATAAAGGCCGCATGCCAAAAACATCTGAATAGAAATCGTACGAGGTTAAAAGCATTTGACAAGATTCACTGTATACTCATCAGTTGGTGTTCGTTTTTACAGACAGGTGGGTCAGATTAGGTGCGTTTCTGGGCCCTTTTTGAAGATACGCACAATTACTAGTGGGTCCAGGAGATTGCCCCTCCAACCCCGAACCCCGGTTCCGGAAAATATTGGCTACATTGGCTCAGGAGCGTTGTGAGGTATTTTCCCCCAAAATGTAAGAAAAAACAATAAAATAGAATAATGTTGTTTTGCTTGGTATTGACTAAAATACAACTTTAAGACGCAATACAACTTGACATTTTATTTCCATGGAAACTACGGAAATAAGATATATCATGATTAACACGGGTTAGGCATTGTCATTCTTAGTGTACTTTTGGATTTTCGATTTTTCGAACGGAGGTTACGCACGTGCGTAGAGAGCGTCATGACAGATACGCGCCTGCATCAAGTGTAATCTAGCATAGCACTACTGGATATCCCGTAATCCGAATACGAGCAGTGGACCCCGACTACCAACATTAGGCACCGACAACCAACACTGGGTCCTGACAACCAAACATTGGGCCCCGTCTACAAACAATGGACCGCCTACCAAAACTGGACCCGAGAACCAACCTTGGACGCTGACCACCAACATTGGAATCCGACTTTAAATACTGGACCCCGACTACCAACATAGGACGCCTACAACAAATATGTGTCCCCGGCAACTAACATAGGGGCCTGAATATTAATACTGATCTCCGACTACCAACTACCCACCCACCCTCCCCGAAACCACCTGACAGAACTTATTCTAAGTTGTATGTCAGCAACTTCAATTTAGAAATAAGCGAGACATGACTGTTATGCCAAAGAACGATACTTGATATTATTTTTACAATACTCAAAAAACGTCAATGACTATTATGCAATATTTGAAACCCAACGTTACCTTTTGTAATTACTTTAAACAATAGTTCAGAGACCTTTAACTTTACTTAAATTTAAAAACAGGACAACATTAATTGCTTTACTTCAATTAATATAATGATTTTAAACGTCCATAATAACTGAAAGACGTTCAATACTTACACATGCAAACAAATGTGTTCCAGTGGAAACCAGGTCCACAGTCGCAGCCATAACCATCAGGGTGGTCGATACATCTCGGAGGAGTGTAATAGGTAGAGTTTAAACAATGAGACCATAGCCGGGCATCTGCAAGTAACAAAGATCTTATACATTATAACCTGTAGCTCCAATTATGAAAGGTTGAGAAAATGAGGTTAAAAATACTCACATATATGTATAGATTAGAATTTAAAAATAGATAAGGGTCAGTAAACCGAATGTAACCACATAGTTTCATTGACGTATGTGGGGGTGGAGGTCTTAAGTAACGTATCGGCCAATAAACACTGAGTCTTACTGTGATACATGGGCAGTAGTGTGTAAAATTAAAAGAATGGATCGTAACTCACGTATCTACCAATAATGACGGTCTTATTGAGTTATATGGCCTATAATGTGTAATGTTAAAACATTGGGAGCTAGGTCATTACATGCCAATAAACAGTCCCTTTAAGTTAGATGGCTTATATTGTGGGATTTGAAAAAATGGGGATTATGTCATTTATCTGCCATTAAACACGGAGTCTAATTTAGTAACGTCGCTTATAGTGAGTGGTGTTAAATGTTAAAACAATGGTCCTTGAACCATCTATCTGTTAAGAAACACGGATTCTTTTAGAGTTACATGGGCAGTACTGTGTGACGTTAAAGCAATGGACCCTAAGTCATGTATCAGACACATTAAACACGGAGTTTTATTGAGATACATGGCTTATAGTATGTGATGTTAAAACAATGGACCTTAAGTCATCTTTCTGCTAATAAAGACGGAGTCTCATAGAGTCACATCGGCAGTAGTGTGTGATTTTAAAACAATGTGCCTAAGTCACGTATCTGACGATAAACAAAGAGTCTTATTGAGATACAATGGTCATAGTGTGAGATGTAAAAACAATGTTAAGTTACGTATCTGCCAATAAAAGGGAGTCTTATTGGGTTACATGGCCTATCGTGGGTTGGGTTAAAACGGTGGGCCTTAAGTCACGTATCTGCCAATAAACACAGAATCTTATTGAGATACATGGCCTAAAGTGTGAGATTTTAAAACAATGGGCCTTAAGTCACGCATCTGCTAATAAATACGGAGTCTTATTGAGTTGCATGGGCAGTAGTTTGGGAAGTTGAAACAATGTGTCTTAAGTCACGTATCTGCCAATTAACTCGGAGTCGTATTGAGTTACATTAGCAGTAGTGTGTGATGTTAAAACAATGGACCTTAAGTCACGTCTCTGCCAATAAAGAATGAGTCTTATTGAGATATGTGGGTCATAGTGTGTGATGTTCAAACAATGAGCCTTAAGTAACGTATCTACCAATAAACACATAGTCTTATTCAGATACATGGCCTATTGTGTATGATGGTAAAACTATGGGCCTTAAGTCATTTCTCTGCCAATAAACACGGATGCTTATTGAATTAAATGGCCTATAGTGTGTGATGTTAAAACAATGGGCCTTAAGTCATCTTTCTGGTAATAAATATGGAGTCTCATAGAGTTACATGGGCAGTAGTGTGTGATGTTAAGGCAATGGGCCTTGAACACGTATCTGCCAATAAATACGGAGTCATATTCAGATACACGGTCTATCATGTGTGATGTTAAAACAATGAGCCTTAAGTCACGCATCTGCCAATAAATACGGAGTCTTAATAAGATACATGGACTATAGTATGTAATTTTAAGGCATTGGGCCCTAAGGTCACCTATCTGCCATTAAACACGGAGTCTTATTGAGATTCATGGACTATAGTAGGTTACACCATAACAATGTGCTCTATATCCTGTTATATTAGTATTGCTTTTATATTGTTTCATTGCACTTATGTCCTTAATATATTTTGGTCACTGCTATTGATCAGTAAATGTATTAGTTAATGTCGAGACGCAAGTTTCTTCCATTATGTCAATGGAAGTTGACTTAGGGTCCATTGCTTTAACGTCACACAGTACTGCCCATGTAACTCTAAAAGAATCCTTTGTTTCTTAGCAGATAGATGACTTTAGGCCCATTGTTTATCTGCTCTGTTTTCAAATAACACTAAGTCACAAAGCAATGCTTAATTAAACAAGCCAGAAATGATTAGGTTTCATATCGTAATGACAAGATAACTTTAATGTAAAGAAAATTAATTTGAATGCCTTCAGTTTACACTAGAATTACAACAACTTGTAAATTGTGATCAAATTGTGTTCTGATAACAATACATCGATAAGGCATGTGCTAAAATTATATATCAGATAAGCCACACATGTATTCAATTTAGAGTCTGATAAAAAACCCTGCACTTTCTGATGTCCAGTATGTGGCATAATTTTAACTACCTTTACTTGTACGTGTGTCAAATAAGGAAGGAACCGTAATGCTTTGAAACAAATGGTGCAGTTAATGTGCTAACTAAATAGTGCAGTTAATGTGCTAACTAAATGGTGCAGTTAATGTGCTAACTAAATGGTGCAGTTAACGGCAAACTAAATGGTGCCAGCAATATTTGTGTCATAAGTAATTACATCTTGTTCACACATGCCGTATTGGCAGCTTCAGAACTTTACAACTACAAGACACGGATTATTTTACCTGTGCTGGAAAGAACAACACACTCTGAAAGAAGGACTGCCAAGATCCATTGGATTTGCCATACAGACATAAATCTTGCTTTTACTTGCATTGAATTATTGTCGATAATTACACTATCACAAAATGAATATTATAACAAATGACCCGTCTCTCGGATGGTGATAAACAATCTCTAATTAGACAACACGCCCGACTTTCCTACAACTTTAAATAGCCAGTCTTTTCTTCCAGTTTCCCATTTTTTTCTGAAGCACACGAGCTGTTTTCAAGATTCCCTTTCTCCATAAACATACACACCCTTCTTACTTTCCCTTCCTTGTTTTTGACTGTTTTGGATTTTTGACAAGGTTGAATCAATTTCACTCAAACGACACACAGTTCCCCGAATATTTGTTTGTCAGATTTTCCTTCCAGTTTTTCCCCTCATTCACACTAACAACACTATTTCCGTAGTGTCCGTCTTTGTTCCTGGCTGCAAGTGGGGAGGTTCTCGTTAATAAGGCTGAAATACTCGCCAGCTTCACTCTCGTAGAATCCTACAAAGCACGTATTTGTTCTGTTATTGACGTTTTATTGTGTTCCATAGACTGAAGTCGGACTCCGCCTTTGCATAGTATGATTGGTATTGACTCTGGCAGATACTTAAAGTTGTTAATCCAGTATTTTTTCCTGTACCTAACATGTCCTATTGACAGCTGATCACATCAGGCCTGAAGCAGAATCATTTCCACTTCATCGCGGCCATTAATCTGTTGTACTTTACAATGTTACTATGTTACTACGTCGACGACCTAACAGAATTTTAATAGTGTTTGTCACTATGCTAGTAACCAATGTATATAGGTCGGTAACTGTAGGAGCAATTAGCTGTCGTATGCGTTGTGAACTGGTTCAAGTCCCCTGGTGTCTTTCCTACAATCGTCCAATCTGATTTCCCTATCTGAAACACAGATAACATTTTAACGTAATGCATTTTGAAATAAAGACATGTGAATTGAGTTATCAAAGCATTATATATAAATATGTGTATATATTTACATTTGTAGCATATTGTGAATCATTTACAACTTGTCCAGGTGTTGTTTTTTATATTTCAATGTCATGGATACAATTACTGCTACTATGGCGACACGTAAGTACTCTTGATGAAGAATGACATGTGAAAAATAAGCAACCGAAATAATTTTTCGCATGAAGCCTGCCTCCCGAAAAGCACTCGAACTCACGGCCCACGGTGAGGGTAAGATGTATATTTTATATTTCCTCCGTTTTGTTTTCCTTTTTTTACCAAGACACTTAGAAACTGTTCAGTTTCTAACCCATGTTTAAGATTTTTACTAATCACACTGACTTGTACTCAGTCCGAAATATTACAGTTGCTTATTGCTACGAAAACAAATCATTGCCTTATTAGCATGCATTTGAAATGTTGTTCACTTATACACGCGTCAGTCAGCCTGGTATATGAACTGACTCTCTAGACTTTAATTAAACTGACACTATTAAAACTCAAATATGTATTCAATGTTACCACTGTGGAGGTTAATGGTTCAATTAAACACTCTTAAAATTAACTTAATTTACAAATAAAATATCAAACTTCCTTTGTGTCTTTTTTGAATTACTATTGCAACTCGTTTATTCCATTTTACATACATTCGCATAAATCGTTGAATTTCACCATTTCTCTACTAAGCATTTATATGGGATGTTACAGATTCTATAGTATAGTTAGACAATATTCCTATACGTAATGAAAGTTGTTCAATAATTGGAAAGAGCTCCGGTCATTGTGTTTTCTTTAAGGGCTTAGACAAAAGTTTTTCATTTTCATTTTCTTGAATTTTACACAACAATTAATCAATAGCAGAATATTATTTTGACAGTTTTATGGGTACAGTCCTTCAAACTTTTTTCTTATTGTTATCATGGTTTTGTCTTAAGCCCATGATATTAAGTAGCTTTCACAAAAAACTTTTTTGTCAGAGTGCAATTTGTCATGACTTCTTTTTTATTTCTTCAAACACATTTCTGTATTTCAAAAATATTTAAAGTTGTAACTTCATTATTGGTTGTTTATCATTTGCGGCGCCTTTTATGCTTCTTATCAATGTTTTTATAATCTGTTATGAGTTCAATGGCATCTCAGTAAGCCATAGGACTCTCAAAAGACACTTGACAAAACAAGTGTCTGAAGTGTGCTCAGATAGAGACTTGTCACTTCCTGACAGTTCGCCCGCCGCTAGAGGTCCGCTTTTTTTTAGTTTTCAGACAGCTTAAATGTGGTATCCGGCAGTTTAGACCAACGTTTTGTTTCCCATACTACCAAATAAAGTATTAAGCGGGAGAGGAAGATAGAGGAGAGAAAGAGGGGACTGCACCGAGCCAGAGAGAGAAAGGAAATGACATGCAGAGAGGGGAAAAATTTGAGGGATGTATATACGGAAACAGACAACGAGGGAGGGAGAAAGAGACGGAAGAGGAGAAAATGAGCGACAAGAGAAGAGATAGTGATGAGGGAGATGTACTGACAGAGAGAAAAAGAGGGGAACAGAGAGGGAGACAGCCAGTGAGACGGGGAGGGAGGAAAGAGAAGCACGGAAAGAAAATAGGGATAGGGAGATACAAATAATGGGGAGAAAGCGAAAGGCAGACAGGGTGAATAGACTTTGAGACAGAAGGAAGCATAGGGAGAAAGCGGGGACAGAGTATGCAGAGAGAAGGGGGAGTAAGAAAAACAAACAGATGAGCGGGAAGAAGAGAAAAGAGATGGGTAGATTACGGAGAGAGAGGGGTTGGGGCAGAGATGAGAAGGAAAAAAGGAAAGGTGGAGAGGGAGAAAGGAGAGAGGGAGATATTGGGGTAGATAGGGGGGTTTGAGAGCCTACTACAACACTTGATTGTGTTCCAGTTATTTTAAATTAATTATTCACGACGCCGAAAGGAGAAAACAAGGGTAAATACAATTGTTTGTGTATTTCCACAGTGAATTATCGGGTCAACTATACGTATATCTCTCCGGAAGTCAATAATTGCGGTCAAATACACAAGTTGCATTGTGCGGTTATTGAACTTTGTTTGCTTTTTTACTCCTTTGATATACCTAAACAAAGAACTCGGGTGTCTAGAAACAACGAGCCTTTGTATTTCTGAGCACGTGGGCAGGTATTACTAAAATTAAGATAGACAAAGGGCATATGCATGTGATTTTCTTTTGTTAAATCGAATCGTTCTGCTATCAAAAAATATTTATATAAAAAAGCAACCTTTCCACAGAACAAAGACGCACACAAATTCCAGCAATCAAACTTTTATGCAGTTAACACTTTCATTAGTTTATCTGACAGAAAACAAACTTATTGCCCAGATATACCAACAATAATGTTCTTCAAGGTGTATATGGTTCAAAATTGTATCATCAAATTTGCTGCAAATAATGTTTTGGATACATCAAGACAAATATAAGGGCTGTGTGTCCACAGTTGTTAACATTATTTCAAATAAGTCAATAAAAATAATACATTTTTTAAATCTTTAGTATTTGGGAGTCATTAACGATTTAAAATTACTTCAGTCGAATCCCAAAATGTTACGATCAGTAACGTAAGCGTTCGTATTATCCTGTGATATGCATGTACTTTCGTCCGTAAAGGTGGCCTCCCGTGAAGATGTAAAAGTTTTGAACTGCTCAAAGTTTTAGCCCGCGGACAACCACGGGCGGCACACGTGGTAAAGACGTGCAACACACGAAAAACACACGTGATAATTCGTGTTCCGGCAGTGATTAAAAACGCAGTAAGACGCGGAAGTTAAGCGGTCTGTCACGCGCAGAGCACGGTCACCGGACGGGTGTTAAACGTTGGTATCAAGGGAAATAGTGTGTGTTTTGCGGATTATCACTGACAAGTGTTTTTTCCGCGAACATAACACTACATTAAGCCCGTTAAACGACATCTCGAACAAGTGCTAAATACGATTGTTTACTGCCTAATAACTTCTGTGTCACTTTGATTTGCGGCATATAAATAACGTAGTTTTCTGAGACCTTTGCACTTGCGGACTAGATGTCAAGGGGTGAACATGAACCCTTAACGCCGTGATGTTGTCATCTTTAGGTTCCAACACCAACAGAACCAACTGATACAGACCCAACACATCCTTGCTGAGAGAATACGAAGGGGGCGGAAGAGGAGGGCGGTACGGAACATCTGGGTGCGTGACTGGATTGCGAGGAGACCTCAGCTGGGACATTACGACCGTCTCATGGTCGAGCTGCGTAACGAAGATCCAAGAGCCTTTCAGAACTTTATGAGGTTGCCTCCTGCGATGTACGATGAAATTATGCAGAGACTGACAGCAGCCCTTGTCAGGGGGACCACCAACTGGAGAGCACCCCTTGAACCAGGCCTCAAGGTCGTTGGGGCTATAGATGGGAAGCATATTGCGTGTAAAGCTCCTGCCAACACTGGGTCCGCCTTCTTAAACTATAAAGGCTTTTTCAGTGTTATCCTCCTAGCAGTCGTGTCTTCTAACAAAAGTTCCCGTGGATAGACGTAAGCGACAAGGGGACTGCAGAACAATGAAATCGCGGGCTTTCCAGAGCCAGATCCTCTTCCAGGTGATACACAGGATGTACCATACTTCCTGGTAGGTGACGATGCGTTCGGACTCCGGACCTACGTGACGAAGCCCTACGATAACAGGGACATGACCTTTTTTAACATTACACGTGACTGAACGTGGTTAGCCGTGCTTAGGCAGTGTTTCGGCAGTGGAACAGACGTCGACAGCCGTACCACGTACAAAGCACGGCCAAGCCCAAATTTACCAAAAATTACCACTTACGACCTCTTCCACCAGATGTTCATAACTTTTTGTAGGTGATTAAAGCGTAGAGCGTTGTGTGACCGGGGCTTGAACCTTAAGTCGTAAATAACAATGGCGGTATTTCGACTTGAAAAAGAAGAATTCCTGCTTCATCTTATTCGGAAAAGGCAAGAACATTATTAACTCGTATGTTATTTTATCTAAAAACGTCCGATTATAAGTAAATTAAATTGAATTCAATGTGGGTTTTTTTAAAGAAAACAAAGATCTCATAGAGTAAAATTAGTTGCAGAATTGAATAAATACATTAAAGTCCCAACCAGATGTTCTTCATATTTAAAAAAAAATGTTAATAGGATTAAACGTATTGTACGTTAGCATGTGTAAATAGTAAATAATCTGTTTTATTAACATGGTCAATGTATCCTTTTAATACTATTTTATCATTTTTTGCACCGCGTATTGGACATGTCGCGTGACAATTGTTACTGAATTGTCGGTACAGACCTTACTCGGACTCAATTGGAACGCCTCGTTCACGAATCATCTCTTGGAAAGAGTTGTGAACAGTTAAATGAATGAATGAAACTTTATAGGATTAAATAATTATGTTCACTGCACATATCGCTTTTCTGAAGAATTTTTATGACGTACTCTTCTTCCAGCGAATAAAACTATAATTGCACCAGATACATTAGAGTGATGATTGCCCCGAGGACGAAACAACCCGAAGAGTTCTGACATGTGACAGTCCGAGTCAGTAGGAACTCCACGTCTGAGATCTAAACAGACTGTAGAACGCATGTGTCCGTTTTGTTGCTGTTTGCATTCGCTCTAAGTTTCTAGTCGCTGCAAGGACATTCTAAATCATGGCAAAAGAACTAGTGCATATTATTTAAAAACAATGATCCTCAAAGGAATATTTCCTCCATTACAATAATCAGCTATCATGCAAACCTACATGTACACCAAGTAAAAGACATGCTCTTAGTGTCTTACTGGAAATTAGATTAAGTCTGAATGACATGAATGTTACATGGTGTGACTGTCTGAATGAAAGGAATGTTGTATTGTTACATGGTGTGGTTGCCTGAATGACAGTAATGTTGTATTGTTACATGGTGTGACTGTCTGAATGACAGGAATGTTGTATTGTTACATGGTGTGGTTGTCTGAATGACAGTAATGTTGTATTGTTACATGGTCTGACTGTCTGAATGACAGTAATGTTGTATTGTTACATGGTGTGACTGTCTGAATGACAGTAATGTTGTACTGTTACATGGTGTGACTGTCTGAATGACAGGAATACTGTATTGTTACATGGTGTGACTGACTGAATGACAGGAATGTTGTATTAATACATGGTGTGACTGTCTGAATGACAGTAATGTTGTATTGTTACATGGTGTGACTGTCTGAATGACAGGAATGTTGTATTGTTACATGGTGTGACTGTCTGAATGACAGGAATACTGTATTGTTACATGGTGTGACTGTCTGAATGACAGGAATGTTGTATTGTTACATGGTGTGACTGTCTGAATGACAGGAATATTGTATTGTTACATGGTGTGGCTGTCTGAATGACAGGAATGTTGTATTAATACATGGTGTAACTGACTAAATGACAGGAATGTTGTATTGTTACATGGTGTAACTGACTGAATGACAGGAATGTTGTATTAATACATGGTGTAACTGACTGAATGACAGGAATGATGTATAAATACATGGTGTGACTGTCTGAATGACAGGAATGTTGTATTGTTACATGGTGTAACTGACTGAATGGCAGGAGTGTTGTATTGTTACATGGTGTGACTGTCTGAATGACAGGAATGTTGTATTGTTACATGGTGTAACTGACTGAATGACAGGACTGTTGTATTGTTACATGGTGTGACTGTCTGACTGGCAGGAATGTTGTATTGTTACATGGTGTAACTGACTGAATGACAGGAATGATGTATTAATACATGGTGTGACTGTCTGAATGACAGGAATGTTGTATTGTTACATGGTGTAACTGACTGAATGGCAGGAGTGTTGTATTGTTACATG
The DNA here is from genome assembly GCA_007844125.1 of Sinonovacula constricta. Classification (NCBI taxonomy): domain Eukaryota; kingdom Metazoa; phylum Mollusca; class Bivalvia; order Cardiida; family Solecurtidae; genus Sinonovacula; species Sinonovacula constricta. The sequence continues at coordinate 56,808,885 of CM017555.1, forward strand.
GTGTGACTGTCTGAATGATAGGAATGTTGTATTGTTACATGGTGTAACTGACTGAATGACAGGAATGTTGTATTGTTACATGGTGTAACTGACTGAATGACAGGAATGTTGTATTAATACATGGTGTAACTGACTGAATGACAGGAATGATGTATAAATACATGGTGTGACTGTCTGAATGACAGGAATGTTGTATTGTTACATGGTGTAACTGACTGAATGGCAGGAGTGTTGTATTGTTACATGGTGTGACTGTCTGAATGACAGGAATGTTGTATTGTTACATGGTGTAACTGACTGAATGACAGGACTGTTGTATTGTTACATGGTGTGACTGTCTGACTGGCAGGAATGTTGTATTGTTACATGGTGTAACTGACTGAATGACAGGAATGATGTATTAATACATGGTGTGACTGTCTGAATGACAGGAATGTTGTATTGTTACATGGTGTAACTGACTGAATGGCAGGAGTGTTGTATTGTTACATGGTGTGACTGTCTGAATGATAGGAATGTTGTATTGTTACATGGTGTAACTGACTGAATGACAGGAATGTTGTATTGTTACATGGTGTGACTGTCTGAATGACAGGAATACTGTATTGTTACATGGTGTGACTGTCTGAATGACAGGAATATTGTATTGTTACATGGTATGACTGTCTGAATGACAGGAATGTTGTATTAATACATGATGTAACTGACTGAATGACAGGAATGTTGTATTGTTACATGGTGTAACTGTCTGAATGATAGTAATGTTGTATTGTTACATGGTGTGACTGTCTGAATGACAGGAATGTTGTATTAATACATGATGTAACTGACTGAATGACAGGAATGTTGTATTGTTACATGGTGTGACTGTCTGAATGACAGGAATACTGTATTGTTACATGGTGTGACTGTCTGAATGACAGGAATGTTGTATTGTTACATGGTGTGACTGTCTGACTGACAGTAATGTTGTATTGTTACATGGTGTGACTGTCTGACTGACAGGAATGTTGTATTGTTACATGGTGTGACTAACTGAATGATAGGAATACTGTATTGTTACATGGTGTAACTGACTGACTGGCAGGAATGTTGTATTGTTACATGGCGTAACTGACTGAATGACAGGAATGTTGTATTGTTACATGGTGTAACTGTCTGAATGACAGGAATGTTGTATTGTTACATGGTGTGACTGTCTGAATGACAGGAATGTTGTATTAATACATGGTGTGACTGTCTGAATGACAGGAATGTTGTATTAATACATGGTGTAACTGACTGAATGACAGGAAGGTTGTATTGTTACATGGTGTGACTGTCTGAATGACAGGATTGTTGTATTGTTACATGGTGTGACTGTCTGAATGACAGGAATGTTGTATTAATACATGGTGTAACTGACTGAATGAGAGGAATACTGTATTGTTACATGGTGTGACTGTCTGAATGACAGGAATGTTGTATTGTTACACGGTGTGACTGACTGAATGACAGGAATGTTGTATTGTTACATGGTGTGACTGACTGAATGACAGGAATGTTGTATTGTTACATGGTGTGACTGTCTGAATAACAGGAATGTTGTATAAATACATGGTGTAACTGACTGAATGACAGGAATGTTGTATTGTAACATGGTGTGACTGTCTGAATGACATGAATGTTGTATTAATACATGGTGTGACTGTCTGAATGACAGGAATGTTGTATTGTTACATGGTGTGACTGTCTGAATAACAGGAATGTTGTATAAATACATGGTGTAACTGACTGAATGACAGGAATGTTGTATTGTAACATGGTGTGACTGTCTGAATGACATGAATGTTGTATTAATACATGGTGTGACTGTCTGAATGACAGGAATGTTGTATTGTTACATGGTGTGACTGTCTGAATGACAGGAATGTTGTATTGTTACATGGTGTAACTGACTGAATGACATGAATGTTGTATTGTTACAAGGTGTGACTGACTGAATGGCAGGAATGTTGTATTGTTACATGGTGTGACTGTCTGACTGACAGGAATGTTGTATTGTTACATTGTGTAACTGTCTGACTGACAGGAATGTTGTATTGTTACATGGTGTAATTTACTGAATGACAGTAATGGTGTATTGTAACAAGGTGTGACTGACTAAATGACAGGAATGTTGTATTAATACATAGTGTGACTGTTCGAATGACAGGAATGTTGTATTGTTACATTGTGTGACTGACTAAATGACAGGCATGTTGTATTGTTACATGGTGTGACTGTCTGAATGACAGTAATGTTGTATTGTTACATGGTGTGACTGTCCGAATGACAGGAATGTTGTATTGTTACATGGTGTGACTATCCGAATGACAGGAATGTTGTATTGTTACATGGTGTGACTGTCTGAATGACAGTAATGTTGTATTGTTACATGGTGTAACTGTCTGAATGACAGGAATGTTGTATTGTTACATGGTGTGACTGTCTGAATGACAGTAATGTTGTATTAATACATGGTGTAACTGACTGAATGACGGTAATGTTGTATTGTTACATGGTGTGAATGTCTGAATGACAATACTCTTGTATTGTTACATGGTGTGACTGACTGAATGACAGGAATGGTGTATTGTAACAAGGTGTGACTGACTAAATGACAGGAATGTAGTGTTGTTACATGGTGTGGTTGTCTGAATGACAGTAATGTTGTATTGTTACATGGTGTGGTTGTCTGAATGACAGTAATGTTGTATTGTTACATGGTGTGACTGTCTGAATGAAAGGAATGTTGTATTGTTACATGGTGTGGTTGTCTGAATGACAGTAATGTTGTATTGTTACATGGTGTGACTGTCTGAATGACAGGAATGTTGTATTGTTACATGGTGTGGTTGTCTGAATGACAGTAATGTTGTATTGTTACATGGTGTGACTGTCTGAATAACAGGAATGTTGTATTAATACATGGTGTAACTGACTGAATGACAGGAATGTTGTATTGTAACATGGTGTGACTGTCTGAATGACAGGAATGTTGTATTAATACATGGTGTGACTGTCTGAATGACAGGAATGTTGTATTGTTACATGGTGTGACTGTCTGAATGACAGGACTGTTGTATTGTTACATGGTGTAACTGACTGAATGACATGAATGTTGTATTGTTACAAGGTGTGACTGACTGAATGGCAGGAATGTTGTATTGTTACATGGTGTGACTGTCTGACTGACAGGAATGTTGTATTGTTACATTGTGTAACTGTCTGACTGACAGGAATACTGTATTGTTACATGGTGTAATTGACTGAATGACAGTAATGGTGTATTGTAACAAGGTGTGACTGACTAAATGACAGGAATGTTGTATTAATACATAGTGTGACTGTTCGAATGACAGGAATGTTGTATTGTTACATTGTGTGACTGACTAAATGACAGGCATGTTGTATTATTACAGGGTGTGACTGTCTGAATGACAGTAATGTTGTATTGTTACATGGTGTAACTGTCCGAATGACAGGAATGTTGTATTGTTACATGGTGTGACTGTCCGAATGACAGTAATGTTGTATTGTTACATGGTGTAACTGTCCGAATGACAGGAATGTTGTATTGTTACATGGTGTGACTGTCTGAATGACAGGAATGTTGTATTGTTACATGGTGTGACTGTCCGAATGACAGGAATGTTGTATTGTTACATGGAGTGACTATCCGAATGACAGGAATGTTGTATTGTTACATGGTGTGACTGTCTGAATGACAGTAATGTTGTATTGTTACATGGTGTGACTGTCTGAATGACAGGAATGTTGTATTGTTACATGGTGTGACTGTCTGAATGACAGTAATGTTGTATTAATACATGGTGTAACTGACTGAATGACGGTAATGTTGTATTGTTACATGGTGTGACTGACTGAATGACAGGAATGGTGTATTGTAGCAAGGTGTGACTGACTAAATGACAGGAATGTTGTATTGTTACATGGTGTGGTTGTCTGAATGACAGTAATGTTGTATTGTTACATGGTGTGACTGTCTGAATGAAAGGAATGTTGTATTGTTACATGGTGTGGTTGTCTGAATGACAGTAATGTTGTATTGTTACATGGTGTGACTGTCTGAATGACAGGAATGTTGTATTGTTACATGGTGTGGTTGTCTGAATGACAGTAATGTTGTATTGTTACATGGTGTGACTGTCTGAATGACAGTAATGTTTTATTGTTACATGGTGTGACTGTCTTAATGACAGTAATGTTGTACTGTTACATGGTGTGACTGTCTGAATGACAGGAATACTGTATTGTTACATGGTGTGACTGACTGAATGACAGGAATGTTGTATTAATACATGGTGTGACTGTCTGAATGACAGTAATGTTGTATTGTTACATGGTGTGACTATCTGAATGACAGGAATGTTGTATTGTTACATGGTGTGACTGTCTGAATGACAGGAATACTGTATTGTTACATGGTGTGACTGTCTGAATGACAGGAATGTTGTATTGTTACATGGTGTGACTGTCTGAATGACAGGAATACTGTATTTTTACATTGTGTGGCTGTCTGAATGACAGGAATGTTGTATTAATACATGGTGTAACTGACTAAATGACAGGAATGTTGTATTGTTACATGGTGTAACTGACTGACTGGCAGGAATGTTGTATTAATACATGGTGTAACTGACTGAATGACAGGAATGATGTATTACAATATAGTGTAACTGACTGAATGACAGGAATGATGTATTAATACATGGTGTGACTGTCTGAATGACAGGAATGTTGTATTAATACATGGTGTGACTGTCTGAATGACGGTAATGTTGTATTGTTACATGGTGTGAATGTCTGAATGACAATACTCTTGTATTGTTACATGGTGTGACTGTCTGAATGACAGGAATGGTGTATTGTAGCAAGGTGTGACTGACTAAATGACAGGAATGTTGTATTGTTACATGGTGTGGTTGTCTGAATGACAGTAATGTTGTATTGTTACATGGTGTGATGGTCTGAATGAAAGGAATGTTGTATTGTTACATGGTGTGGTTGTCTGAATGACAGTAATGTTGTATTGTTACATGGTGTGACTGTCTGAATGACAGGAATGTTGTATTGTTACATGGTGTGGTTGTCTGAATGACAGTAATGTTGTATTGTTACATGGTGTGACTGTCTGAATGACAGTAATGTTTTATTGTTACATGGTGTGACTGTCTTAATGACAGTAATGTTGTACTGTTACATGGTGTGACTGTCTGAATGACAGGAATACTGTATTGTTACATGGTGTGACTGACTGAATGACAGTAATGTTGTATTGTTACATGGTGTGACTATCTGAATGACAGGAATGTTGTATTGTTACATGGTGTGACTGTCTGAATGACAGGAATACTGTATTGTTACATGGTGTGACTGTCTGAATGACAGGAATGTTGTATTGTTACATGGTGTGACTGTCTGAATGACAGGAATACTGTATTTTTACATTGTGTGGCTGTCTGAATGACAGGAATGTTGTATTAATACATGGTGTAACTGACTAAATGACAGGAATGTTGTATTGTTACATGGTGTAACTGACTGACTGGCAGGAATGTTGTATTAATACATGGTGTAACTGACTGAATGACAGGAATGATGTATTACAATATAGTGTAACTGACTGAATGACAGGAATGATGTATTAATACATGGTGTGACTGTCTGAATGACAGGAAAGTTGTATTAATAAATGGTGTGACTGTCTGAATGACAGGAATGATGTATTAATACATGGTGTAACTGACTGAATGACAGGAATGATGTATTAATACATGTTGTAACTGACTAAATGACAGGAATGTTGTATTGTTACATGGTGTAACTGACTAACTGGCAGGAATGTTGTATTAATACATGGTGTAACTGACTGAATGAAGGAATGTTGTATTAATACATGGTGTGACTGTCTGAATGACAGGAATGTTGTATTGTTACATGGTGTAACTGACTGAATGGCAGGAGTGTTGTATTGTTACATGGTGTGACTGTCTGAATGACAGGAATGTTGTATTGTTACATGGTGTAACTGACTGAATGACAGGAATGTTGTATTGTTACATGATGTAACTGACTGAATGACAGGAATGTCGTATTGTTACATGGTGTGACTGTCTGACTGACAGTAATGTTGTATTGTTACATGGTGTGACTGTCTGACTGACAGGAATGTTGTATTGTTACATGGTGTGACTAACTGAATGACAGGAATACTGTATTGTTACATGGTGTAACTGACTGACTGGCAGGAATGTTGTATTGTTACATGGCGTAACTGACTGAATGACAGGAATGTTGTATTGTTACATGGTGTAACTGTCTGAATGACAGGAATGTTGTATTGTTACATGGTGTGACTGTCTGAATGACAGGAATGTTGTATTAATACATGGTGTAACTGACTGAATGACAGGAATGTCATATTGTTACATTGTGTGACTGTCTGAATGGCAGGATTGTTGTATTGTTACATGGTGTGACTGTCTGAATGACAGGAATGTTGTATTAATACATGGTGTGACTGACTGAATGACAGGAATGTTGTATTGTTACATGGTGTGACTGTCTGCATAACAGGAATGTTGTATTAATACATGGTGTAACTGACTGAATGACAGGAATGTTGTATTGTAACATGGTGTGACTGTCTGAATGACAGGAATGATGTATTGTTACATGCTGTGACTGTCTGAATGACAGGAATGTTGTATTGTTACATGGTGTAACTGACTGAATGACATGAATGTTGTATTGTTACAAGGTGTGACTGACTGAATGACAGGAATGTTGTATTGTTACATGGTGTGACTGTCTGAATGACAGGAATGTTGTATTGTTACATGGTGTGACTGACTGAATGACAGAAATGTATTAATACATGGTGTGACTGTCTGAATGACAGGAATGTTGTATTGTTACATGGTGTGACTGACTGAATGACAGGAATGTTGTATTGTTACATGGTGTAACTGACTGAATGACAGAAATGTATTAATACATGGTGTGACTGTCTGAATGACAGGAATGTTGTATTGTTACATGGTGTGACTGTCTGAATGACAGGAATGTTGTATTGTTTTATGGTGTAACTGACTGAATGACATGAATGTTGTATTGTTACAAGGTGTGACTGACTGAATGGCAGGAATGTTGTATTGTTACATGGTGTGACTGTCTGACTCACAGGAATGTTGTATTGTTACATTGTGTAACTGTCTGACTCACAGGAATGTTGTATTGTTACATGGTGTAATTGACTGAATGACAGTAATGGTGTATTGTAACAAGGTGTGACTGACTAAATGACAGGAATGTTGTATTAATACATAGTGTGACTGTTCGAATGACAGGAATGTTGTATTGTTACATTGTGTGACTGACTAAATGACAGGCATGTTGTATTGTTACATGGTGTGACTGTCTGAATGACAGTATTGTTGTATTGTTACATGGTGTGACTGTCCGAATGACAGGAATGTTGTATTGTTACATGGTGTGACTGTCTGAATGACAGTAATGTTGTATTGTGACATGGTGTGACTGTCTGAGTGACAGGAATGTTGTATTGTTACACGGTGTTACTGTCTGAATGACAGGAATACTGTATTGTTACATGGTGTGACTGACTGAATGACAGGAATGTTGTATTGTAACAAGGTGTGACTGACTAAATGACAGGAATGTTGTATTGTTACATGGTGTGACTGACTGAATGACAGGAATGTTGTATTGTTACATGGTGTGACTGTCTGAATGATAGTAATGTTGAATTGTTACATGGTGTGACTGTCTGAATGACAGGAATGTTGTATTGTTACATGGTGTAACTGTCTGAATGACAGTAATGGTGTATTGTTACAAGGTGTGACTGACTGAATGACAGGAATGTTGTATTGTTACAAGGTGTGACTGACTGAATGACAGGAATGTTGTATTGTTACAAGGCGTGACTGACTAAATGACAGGAATGTTGTATTGTTACAAGGTGTGACTGACTGAATGATAGGAATGTTGTATTGTTACATGGTGTAACTGACTGAATGACAGGAATGTTGTATTGTTACATGGTGTGACTGTCTGAATGACAGTAATGATGTATTGTTACATGGTGTGACTGTCTGAATGACAGTAATGATGTATTGTTACATGGTGTAACTGTCTGAATGACAGTAATGATGTATTGTTACATGGTGTGACTGTCTGAATGACAGGAATGTTGTATTGTTACATGGTGTAACTGTCTGAATGACAGTAATGATGTATTGTTACATGGTGTGACTGTCTAAATGTCAGGAATGTTGTATTGTTACATGGTGTGACTGTCTGAATGACAGGAATGTTGTATTAATACATGGTGTAACTGTCTAAATGACAGGAATGTTGTATTGTTACATGGTGTGACTGCCTGACTGACAGGAATATTGTATTGTTACATGGTGTGACTGACTGAATGGCAGTAATGATGTATTGTTACATGGTGTAACTGTCTGAATGACAGTAATGTTGTATTGTTACAATGTGTGACTGACTGAATGACAGGAGTGTTGTATTGTTACATGGTGTGACTGTCTGAATGATAGTAATGTTGTATTGTTACATGGTGTAACTGACTGAATGACAGGGATGTTGTATTGTTACATGGTGTAACTGACTGAATGGCAGGAATGTTGTATTGTTACATGGTGTAACTGTCTGAATGACAGTAATGTTGTATTGTTACATGGTGTAACTGTCTGAATGGCAGTAATGATGTATTGTTACATGGTTTAACTGACTAAATGACAGGAATGTTGTATTGTTACATGGTGTGACTGTCTGAATGACAGTAATGTTGTATTGTTACATGGTGTGACTGTCTGAATGACAGGAATGTTGTATTGTTACATGGTGTGACTGTCTGAATGACAGTAATGTTGTATTGGTACATGGTGTGACTGTCTGAATGACAGGAATGTTGTATTGTTACATGGTGTGACTGTCTGAATGACAGGAATACTGTATTGTTACATGGTGTGACTGTCTGAATGACAGGATTGTTGTATTGTTACATGGTGTGACTGTCTGAATGACAGGAATACTGTATTGTTACATGGTGTGACTGACTGAATGACAGGAATGTTGTATTGTTACATGGTGTGACTGTCTGAATGACAGGAATACTGTATTGTTACATGGTGTGACTGACTGAATGACAGAAATGTTGTATTGTTACATGGTGTGACTGACTGAATGACAGGAATGATGTATTGTTACATGGTGTAACTGTCTAAATGATAGGGATGTTGTATTGTTACATGGCGTGACTGACTGAATGGCAATAATGTTGTATTGTTACATGATGTGACAGTCTGAATGACAGGAAAGTTGTGTAATTACAAGGTGTGACTGTCTGAATGACAGGAATACTGTATTGTTACATGGTGTGACTGACTGAATGACAGGAATGATGAATTGTTACATGGTGTAACTGTCTAAATGACAGGGATGTTGTATTGTTACATGATGTGACTGACTGAATGGCAGTAATCTTGTATTGTTGCATGATGTGATGGTCTGACTAACAGTAATGTTGTATTGTTACATGGTGTGACTGACTGAATGACAGGAATGTTGTGTTATTACAAGGTGTGACTGTCTGAATGACAGGAAAGTTGTGTAATTACAAGGTGTGACTGACTGAATGACAGGAAAGTTGTGTAATTACAAGGTGTGACTGTCTGAATGACAGTAATGTTGTGTTATTACATGTTGTGACTGTCTGAATAACAGCAATGATGTATTGTTACCAGGTGTGACTGTCTGAATGACAGATCCGATGTTGTATTGTTACATGGCGTGACTGACTGAATGGCAGTAATGTTGTATTGTTACATGGTGTGACTGTCTGAATGACAGGAATGTTGTGTTATTACATGGTGTGACTGTCTGAATGACAGGAAAGTTGTGTAATTACAAGGTGTGACTGTCTGAATGACAGTAATGTTGTGTTATTACATGTTGTGACTGTCTGAATGACAGCAATGATGTATTGTTACCAGGTGTGACTGTCTGAATGACAGATCCGATGTTGTATTGTTACATGGCGTGACTGACTGAATGGCAGTATTGTTGTATTGTTACATGGTGTGACTGTCTGAATGACAGGAATGTTGTATTGTTACATGTTGTGACTGTCTGAATGACAGCAATGATGTATTGTTACAATGTGGGGTTGTCTGAATGACAGGTATGTTGTATTGTTACATGTTGTGACTGTCTGAATGACAGCAATGATGTATTGTTACAAGGTGGGGTTGTCTGAATGACAGGTATGTTGTATTGTTACATGTTGTGACTGTCTGAATGACAGCAATGATGTATTGTTACAAGGTGGGGTTGTCTGAATGACAGGTATGTTGTATTGTTACATGGTGTAACTGTCTGAATGACAGTAATGTTGTTTTGTTACAATGTGTGACTGACTGAATGACAGGAGTGTTGTATTGTTACATGGTGTGACTGTCTGAATGATAGTAATGTTGTATTGTTACATGGTGTAACTGACTGAATGACAGGGATGTTGTATTGTTACATGGTGTAACCGACTGAATGGCAGGAATGTTGTATTGTTACATGGTGTAACTGTCTGAATGACAGTAATGTTGTATTGTTACATGGTGTGACTGTCTGAATGACAGGAATATTGTATTGTTACATGGCGTAACTGACTGAATGACAGGAATGTTGTATTGGTACATGTTGTGACTGTCTGAATGACAGGAATGATGTATTGTTACATGGTGTGACTGTGTGAATGACAGTAATGTTGTATTGTTACATGGCATAACTGACTGAATGACAGGAATGTTGTATTGTTACATGGCGTGACTGTCTGAATGACAGGAATGATGTATTGTTACATGGTGTGACTGACTGAATGACAGGAATGTTGTATTGTTACATGGCGTAACTGACTGAATGACAGGAATGTTGTATTGTTACATGGTGTGACTGTCTGAATGACAGGAATGATGTATTGTTACATGGTGTGACTGTGTGAATGACAGGAATGTTGTATTGTTACATGGTGTAACTGACTGAATGGCAGGAATGTTGTATTGTTACATGGCGTAACTGACTGAATGACAGGAATGATGTATTGTTACATGGTGTGACTGTCTGAATGACAGGAATGTTGTATTGTTACATGGTGTGACTGTGTGAATGACAGGAATTATGTATTGTTACATGGTGTGACTGTGTGAATGGCAGGAATGTTGTATTGTTACATGGCGTAACTGACTGAATGACAGGAATGTTGTATTGTTACATGGTGTGACTGTCTGAATGACAGGAATGATGTATTGTTATATGGTGTGACTGACTGAATGACAGTAATGTTGTATTGTTACATGGTGTTACTGTCTGAATGACAGTAATGATGTATTGTTACAAGGTGTGACTGACTAAATGACAGGAATGTTGTATTGTTACATAGTGTAACTGACTGAATGACAGTAATGATGTATTGTTACATGGTGTGACTGACTGAATGACAGAAATGTTGTATTGTTACATAGTGTAATTGACTGAATGACAGTAATGGTGTATTGTAACAAGGTGTGACTGACTAAATGACAGGAATGTTGTATTGTTACATGGTGTGACTGACTGAATGACAGTAATGATGTATTGTTACAAGGTGTGACTGACTAAATGACAGGAATGTTGTATTGTTACATGGTGTAACTGACTGAATGACAGTAATGATGTATTGTTACATGGTGTGACTGACTGAATGACAGAAATGTTGTATTGTTACATAGTGTAACTGACTGAATGACAGTAATGATGTATTGTTACATGGTGTGACTGACTGAATGACAGAAATGTTGTATTGTTACATAGTGTAATTGACTGAATGACAGTAATGGTGTATTGTAACAAGGTGTGACTGACTAAATGACAGGAATGTTGTATTGTTACATGGTGTAACTGACTGAATGACAGTAATGATGTATTGTTACATGGTGTGACTGACTGAATGACAGAAATGTTGTATTGTTACATAGTGTAATTGACTGAATGACAGGAATGGTGTATTGTAACAAGGTGTGACTGACTAAATGACAGGAATGTTGTATTGTTACATGGTGTGACTGACTGAATGACAGGAATGTTGTTTTGTTACCTGGTGTGACTGTCTGAATGACAGTAATGTTGTATTGTTACATGGTGTGACTGTCTGAATGACAGGAATGTTGTATTGTTACATGGTGTGACTGTCTGAATGACAGTAATGTTGTATTGGTACATGGTGTGACTGTCTGAATGACAGGAATGTTGTATTGTTACATGGTGTGACTGTCTGAATGACAGGAATACTGTATTGTTACATGGTGTGACTGTCTGAATGACAGGATTGTTGTATTGTTACATGGTGTGACTGTCTGAATGACAGGAATACTGTATTGTTACATGGTGTGACTGACTGAATGACAGAAATGTTGTATTGTTACATGGTGTGACTGTGTGAATGACAGGAATACTGTATTGTTACATGGTGTGACTGACTGAATGACAGGAATGTTGTATTGTTACATGGTGTGACTGACTGAATGACAGGAATGATGTATTGTTACATGGTGTAACTGTCTAAATGATAGGGATGTTGTATTGTTACATGGCGTGACTGACTGAATGGCAGTAATGTTGTATTGTTACATGATGTGACAGTCTGAATGACAGGAAAGTTGTGTAATTACAAGGTGTGACTGTCTAAATGACAGGAATACTGTATTGTTACATGGTGTGACTGACTGAATGACAGGAATGATGTATTGTTACATGGTGTAACTGTCTAAATGACAGGGATGTTGTATTGTTACATGATGTGACTGACTGAATGGCAGTAATCTTGTATTGTTGCATGATGTGATGGTCTGAGTAACAGTAATGATGTATTGTTACATGGTGTGACTGACTGAATGACAGGAATGTTGTGTTATTACAAGGTGTGACTGTCTGAATGACAGGAAAGTTGTGTAATTACAAGGTGTGACTGTCTGAATGACAGTAATGTTGTGTTATTACATGTTGTGACTGTCTGAATAACAGCAATGATGTATTGTTACCAGGTGTGACTGTCTGAATGACAGATCCGATGTTGTATTGTTACATGTTGTGATTGTCTGAATAACAGATCCGATGTTGTATTGTTACATGGTGTAACTGTCTGAATGGCAGTAATGATGTATTGTTACAAGGTGTAACTGACTGAATGACAGGAATGTTGTATTGTTACATGTTGTGACTGTCTGAATGACAGATCCGATGTTGTATTGTTACATGGTGTTATGGTCTGAATAACAGCAATGATGTATTGTTACATGGTGTGACTGTCTGAATAACAGGAAAGTTGTGTAATTACAAGGTGTGACTGTCTGAATAACAGGAAAGTTGTGTAATTACAAGGTGTGACTGTCTGAATGACAGTACTGTTGTGTTATTACATGTTGTGACTGTCTGAATAACAGCAATGATGTATTGTTACATGGTGTGACTGTCTGAATGACAGCAATGATGTATTGTTACATGGTGTGACTGTCTGAATGACAGATCCGATGTTGTATTGTTACATGGTGTGATTGTCTGAATAACAGCAATGATGTATTGTTACATGGTGTGACTGTCTGAATGACAGATCCGAAGTTGTATTGTTACATGGTGTGATTGTCTGAATAACAGCAATGATGTATTGTTACCAGGTGTGATTGTCTGAATAACAGCAATGATGTATTGTTACATGGTGTGACTGTCTGAATAACAGCAATGATGTATTGTTACCAGGTGTGACTGTCTGAATGACAGGGATGTTGTATTGTTACATGGCGTGACTGACTGAATGGCAGTAATGTTGTATTGTTACATGGTGTGACTGTCTGAATAACAGCAATGATGTATTGTTACATGGTGTGACTGTCTGAATGACAGATCCGATGTTGTATTGTTACATGGTGTGATTGTCTGAATAACAGCAATGATGTATTGTTACCAGGTGTGATTGTCTGAATAACAGCAATGATGTATTGTTACCAGGTGTGACTGTCTGAATGACAGGGATGTTGTATTGTTACATGGTGTGACTGTCTGAATGACAGGAATGTTGTATTGTTACATGGCGTGACTGACTGAATGGCAGTAATGTTGTATTGTTACATGGTGTGACTGACGGAATGACAGGAATGTTGTGTTATTACAAGGTGTGACTGTCTGAATGACAGGAAAGTTGTGTAATTACAAGGTGTGACTGTCTGAATGACAGCAATGATGTATTGTTACAAGGTGGGGTTGTCTGAATGACAGGAATGTTGTATTGTTACATGGTGTGACTGTCTGAATGACAGCAATGATGTATTGTTACAAGGTGGGGTTGTCTGAATGACAGGTATGTTGTATTAATACATGGTGTGACTGTCTGAATGACAGTAATGTTGTATTGTTACATGTTGTGACTGTCTGAATGACAGCAATGATGTATTGTTACAAGGTGGGGTTGTCTGAATGACAGGTATGTTGTATTGTTACATGTTGTGACTGTCTGAATGACAGCAATGATGTATTGTTACAAGGTGGGGTTGTCTGAATGACAGGTATGTTGTATTGTTACATGTTGTGACTGTCTGAATGACAGCAATGATGTATTGTTACAAGGTGGGGTTGTCTGAATGACAGGTATGTTGTATTAATACATGGTGTGGCTGTCTGAATGACAGTAATGTTGTATTGTTACATGGTCTGACTGTCTGAATGACAGTAATGTTGTATTGTTACATGGTGTGACTGTCTGAATGATAGGAATGTTGTATTGTTACATGGTGTGACTGTCTGAATGACAGAAATGTTGTATTGTTACATGGTCTGACTGTCTGAATGACAGTAATGTTGTATTGTTACATGGTGTGACTGTCTGAATGATAGGAATGTTGTATTGTTACATGGTGTGACTGTCTGAATGACAGCAATGATGTATTGTTACAAGGTGGGGTTGTCTGAATGACAGTAATGTTGTATTAATACATGGTGTGACTGACTGAATGACAGAAATGTTGTATTGTTACATGGTGTGACTGTCTAAATGACAGGAATGATGTATTGTTATATGGTGTGACTGTCTGAATGACAGGAATAATGTTTTGTTACATCGTGTGACTGTCTGAATGACAGTAATGTTGTATTGTTACATGGTGTGACTGTCTGAATGACAATAATCTTGTATTGTTACATGATGTGATGGTCTGACTAACAGTTATGTTGTATTGTTACATGGTGTGACTGACTGAATGACAGGAATGTTGTATTGTTACAAGGTGTGACTGACTAAATGACAGGAATGTTGTATTGTTACAAGGTGTGACTGACTGAATGGCAGGAATGTTGTATTGTTACAAGGTGTGACTGACTAAATGACAGGAATGTTGTATTGTTACAAGGTGTGACTGTCTGAATGACAGGAATGTTGTATTGTTACATGGTGTAACTGTCTGAATGACAGGAATGTTGTATTGTTACATGGTGTGACTGACTGAATGACAGGAATGTTGTATTGTTACAAGGTGTGACTGACTAAATGACAGGATTGTTGTATTGTTACAAGGTGTGACTGTCTGAATGACAGGAATGATGCATTGTTACAAGGTGTGACTGACTAAATGACAGGAATGTTGTATTGTTACATGGTGTGACTGTCTGAATGACAGGAATGATGTATTGTTACATGGTGTGACTGTCTGAATGACAGTAATGATGTATTGTTACAAGGTGTGACTGACTGAATGACAGGAATGTTGTATTGTTACAAGGTGTGACTGACTAAATGACAGGAATGTTGTATTGTTACAAGGTGTGACTGACTAAATGACAGGAATGTTGTATTGTTACAAGGTGTGACTGTCTGAATGACAGGAATGTTGTATTGTTACATGGTGTAACTGTCTGAATGACAGTAATGGTGTATTGTTACAAGGTGTGACCGACTGAATGACAGGAATGTTGTATTGTTACAAGGTGTGACTGACTAAATGACAGGAATGTTGTATTGTTACAAGGTGTGACTGACTAAATGACAGGAATGTTGTATTGTTACAAGGTGTGACTGACTGAATGACAGGAATGTTGTATTGTTACAAGGTGTGACTGACTAAATGACAGGAATGTTGTATTGTTACAAGGTGTGACTGACTGAATGACAGGAATGTTGTATTGTTACAAGGTGTGACTGACTGAATGACAGTAATGGTGTATTGTTACAAGGTGTGACTGACTGAATGACAGGAATGTTGTATTGTTACAAGGTGTGACTGACTAAATGACAGGAATGTTGTATTGTTACAAGGTGTGACTGACTAAATGACAGGAATGTTGTATTGTTACAAGGTGTGACTGACTAAATGACAGGAATGTTGTATTGTTACAAGGTGTGACTGACTAAATGACAGTAATGTTGTATTGTTACAAGGTGTGACTGACTCAATGACAGGAATGTTGTATTGTTACAAGGTGTGACTGACTGAATGACAGGAATGTTGTATTGTTACATGGTGTAACTGACTGAATGACAGGAATGTTGTATTGTTACATGGTGTGACTGTCTGAATGACAGGAATGTTGTATTGTTACATGGTGTAACTGTCTGAATGACAGTAATGATGTATTGTTACATGGTGTGACTGTCTGAATGACAGTAATGATGTATTGTTACATGGTGTGACTGTCTGAATGACAGGAATGATGTATTGTTACATGGTGTGACTGACTCAATGAAGGAATGTTGTATTGTTACATGGTGTGACTGTCTGAATGACAGTAATGGTGTATTGTAACAAGGTGTGACTGTCTGAATGACAGTAATGTTGTATTGTTACATGATGTGACTGTCTGAATGACAGTAATGGTGTATTGTAAAAAGGTGTGACTGTCTGAATGACAGGAATGTTGTATTGTTACATGGTGTGACTGTCTGAATGACAGTTATGTTGTATTGTTACATGGTGTGACAGTCTGAATGACAGTAATGTTGTGTTATTACATGTTGTGACTGTCTGAATGACAGTAATGGTGTATTGTGACAAGGTGTGACTGTCTGAATGACAGGAATAATGTATTGTTACATTGTGTGACTGTCTGAATCTCAGAAATGTTGTATTGTTACATGGTGTAACTGACTGAATGACATGAATGTTGTATTGTTACATGGTGTGACTGACTGAATGGCAGGAATGTTGTATTGTTACATGGTGTGACTGACTGAATGACAGGAATGTTGTATTGTTACATGGTGTGACTGACTGAATGGCAGGAATGTTGTATTTTTTCATGGTGTGACTGACTGAATGGCACGAATGTTGTATTGTTACATGGTGTGACTGACTGAATGGCAGGAATGTTGTATTGTTACATGGTGTGACTGTCTGAATGTCAGAAATGTTGTATTGTTACATGGTGTGACTTTCTGAATGTCAGTAATGTTGTATTGTTACATGGTGTGACTGACTGAATGGCAGGAATGTTGTATTGTTACATGGTGTGACTGTCTGAATGTCAGTAATGTTGTATTGTTACATGGTGTAACTGACTGAATGACATGAATGTTGTATTGTTACATGGTGTGACTGACTGAATGGCAGGAATGTTGTATTGTTACATGGTGTGACTGTCTGAATGTCAGTAATGTTGTATTGTTACATGGTGTGACTTTCTGAATGTCAGTAATGTTGTATTGTTACATGGTGTGACTGACTGAATGGCAGGAATGTTGTATTGTTACATGGTGTGACTGACTGAATGTCAGTAATGTTGTATTGTTACATTGTGTGACTGTCTGAATGTCAGTAATGTTGTATTGTTACATTGTGTAACTGTCTGACTGACAGGAATAATGTATTGTTACATGGTGTGACTGACTGAATGGCAGGATTGTTGTATTGTTACATGGTGTGACTGTCTGAATGACAGGAATACTGTATTGTTACATGGTGTGACTGACTGAATGACAGGAATGTTGTATTGT
Source organism: Sinonovacula constricta (assembly GCA_007844125.1). Lineage (NCBI taxonomy): Eukaryota > Metazoa > Mollusca > Bivalvia > Cardiida > Solecurtidae > Sinonovacula > Sinonovacula constricta. The sequence goes on from CM017555.1 coordinate 56,826,976, forward strand.
TACATGGTGTGACTGTCTGAATGACAGGAATGATGTATTGTTACATGGTGTGACTGTCTGAATGGAAGTAATGATGTATTGTTACATGGTGTGACTGTCTGAATGTCAGTAATGTTGTATTGTTACATGGTGTGGTTGTCTGAATGACAGTAATGTTGTATTGTTACATGGTGTGACTGTCTGAATGACAGGAATGATGTATTGTTACATGGTGTGACTGACTGAATGACAGTAATGTTGTATTGTTACATGGTGTGACTGTCTGAATGACAGGAATGTTGTATTGTTACATGGTGTGACTGTCTGAATGACAGGAATGTTGTATTGTTACATGGTGTGACTGTTTGAATGACAGTAATGTTGTATTGTTACATGGTGTGACGGTCTGAATGTCAGTAATGTTGTATTGTTACATGGTGTGACTGACTGAATGACAGGAATGTTGTATTGTTACATGTTGTGACTGTCTGAATGTCAGTAATGTTGTATTGTTACATGGTGTGACTGTCTGAATGACAGGAATGGTGTATTGTAACACGGTGTTACTGTCTGAATGACAGGAATGTTGTATTGTTACATGGTGTGACTGTCTGAATGTCAGGAATGTTGTATTGTTACATGGTGTGACTGTCTGAATGACAGTAATGTTGTATTGTTACATGGTGTGACTGACTGAATGACAGGAATGTTGTATTGTTACATGGTGTGACTGTCTGAATGACAGGAATGTTGTATTGTTACATGGTGTGACTGTCTGAATGTCAGTAATGTTGTATTGTTACATGGTGTGACTGTCTGAATGACAGGAATGTTGTATTGTTACATGGTGTGACTGTCTGAATGATAGTAATATTGTATTGTTACATGGTGTGACTGACTGAATGACAGGAATGTTGTATTGTTACATGGTGTGACTGACTGAATGACAGGAATGTTGTATTGTTACATGGTGTAACTGTCTGAATGTCAGTAATGTTGTATTGTTACATGGTGTGACTGACTGAATGACAGGAATGTTGTATTGTTACATGGTGTAACTGTCTGAATGTCAGTAATGTTGTATTGTTACATGGTGTGACTGTCTGAATGACAGGAATGTTGTATTGTTACATGGTGTGACTGTCTGAATGTCAGTAATGATGTATTGTTACATGGTGTGACTGTCTGAATGACAGTAATGTTGTATTGTTACATGGTGTGACTGTCTGAATGATAGTACTATTGTATTGTTACATGGTGTGACTGACTGAATGACAGGAATGTTGTATTGTTACATGGTGTGACTGTCTGAATGTCAGTAATGTTGTATTGTTACATGATGTGACTGTCTGAATGATAGTTATGTTGTATTGTTACATGGTGTGACTGTCTGAATGACAGTAATGTTGTATGTTACATCGTGTGACTGTCTGAATGACAGTAATGTTGTATTGTTACATGGTGTGACTGTCTGAATGACAGGAATGTTGTATTGTTACATGGTGTGACTGTCTGAATGATAGGAATGTTGTATTGTTACATGGTGTGACTGTCTGAATGACAGTAATGTTGTATTGTTACATGGTGTGATTGTCTGAATGATAGGAATGTTGTATTGTTACATGGTGTGACTGTCTGAATGACAGTAATGTTGTATTGTTACATGGTGTGACTGTCTGAATGACAGGAATGTTGTATTGTTACATGGTGTGACTGTCTGAATGACAGGAATGTTGTATTGTTACATGGCGTAACTGACTGAATGACAGGAATGTTGTATTGTTACATGGTGTGACTGTCTGAATGACAGGAATGTTGTATTGTTACATGGTGTGACTGTCTGAATGACAGGAATGTTGTATTGTTACATGGTGTGACTGTCTGAATGACAGGAATGTCGTATTGTTACATGGTGGGACTGTGTGAATGACAAGAATGTTGTATTGTTACATGGTGTGACAGTCTGAATGACAGGAATGTTGTATTGTTACATGGTGTGACTGTCTGAATGACAGGAATGTTGTATTGTTACATGGTCTGACTGTCTGAATGACAGTAATGTTGTATTGTTACATGATGTGACTCTCTGAATGATAGTAATGTTGTATTGTTACATGGTGTGACTGTCTGAATGATAGGAATGTTGTATTGTTACATGGTCTGCTTGTCTGAATGACAGTAATGTTGTATTGTTACATGATGTGACTGTCTGAATGATAGTAATGTTGTATTGTTACATGGTGTGACTGTCTGAATGACAGTAATGTTGTATGTTACATGGTGTGACTGTCTGAATGACAGTAATGTTGTATTGTTACATGGTGTGACTGTCTGAATGACAGGATTGTTGTATTGTTACATGTTGTGACTGTCTGAATGTCAGTAATGTTGTATTGTTACATGGTGTGACTGTCTGAATGACAGGAATGGTGTATTGTAACACGGTGTTACTGTCTGAATGACAGGAATGTTGTATTGTTACATGGTGTGACTGTCTGAATGTCAGTAATGTTGTATTGTTACATGGTGTGACTGTCTGAATGTCAGTAATGTTGTATTGTTACATGGTGTGACTGTCTGAATGACAGGAATGTTGTATTGTTACATGGTGTGACTGTCTGAATGTCAGTAATGTTGTATTGTTACATGGTGTGACTGTCTGAATGTCAGTAATGTTGTATTGTTACATGGTGTGACTGTCTGAATGACAGGATTGTTGTATTGTTACATGGTGTGACTGTCTGAATGATAGTAATGTTGTATTGTTACATGATGTGACTGTCTGAATGACAGTAATGTTGTATTGTTACATGATGTGACTGTCTGAATGATAGTAATGTTGTATTGTTACATGGTGTGACTGTCTGAATGACAGTAATGTTGTATGTTACATCGTGTGACTGTCTGAATGACAGTAATGTTGTATTGTTACATGGTGTGACTGTCTGAATGACAGGAATGTTGTATTGTTACATGGTGTGACTGTCTGAATGATAGGAATGTTGTATTGTTACATGGTGTGACTGTCTGAATGACAGTAATGTTGTATTGTTACATGGTGTGATTGTCTGAATGATAGGAATGTTGTATTGTTACATGGTGTGACTGTCTGAATGACAGTAATGTTGTATTGTTACATGGTGTGACTGTCTGAATGACAGGAATGTTGTATTGTTACATGGTGTGACTGTCTGAATGACAGGAATGTTGTATTGTTACATGGCGTAACTGACTGAATGACAGGAATGTTGTATTGTTACATGGTGTGACTGTCTGAATGACAGGAATGTTGTATTGTTACATGGTGTGACTGTCTGAATGACAGGAATGTTGTATTGTTACATGGTGTGACTGTCTGAATGACAGGAATGTCGTATTGTTACATGGTGGGACTGTGTGAATGACAAGAATGTTGTATTGTTACATGGTGTGACAGTCTGAATGACAGGAATGTTGTATTGTTACATGGTGTGACTGTCTGAATGACAGGAATGTTGTATTGTTACATGGTCTGACTGTCTGAATGACAGTAATGTTGTATTGTTACATGATGTGACTGTCTGAATGATAGTAATGTTGTATTGTTACATGGTGTGACTGTCTGAATGATAGGAATGTTGTATTGTTACATGGTCTGACTGTCTGAATGACAGTAATGTTGTATTGTTACATGATGTGACTGTCTGAATGATAGTAATGTTGTATTGTTACATGGTGTGACTGTCTGAATGACAGTAATGTTGTATGTTACATGGTGTGACTGTCTGAATGACAGTAATGTTGTATTGTTACATGGTGTGACTGTCTGAATGACAGGAATGTTGTATTGTTACATGGTGTGACTGTCTGAATGATAGGAATGTTGTATTGTTACATGGTGTGACTGTCTGAATGACAGTAATGTTGTATTGTTACATGGTGTGACTGTCTGAATGACAGTAATGTTGTATTGTTACATGATGTGACTGTCTGAATGACAGGAATGTTGTATTGTTACATGGTGTGACTGTCTGAATGATAGGAATGTTGTATTGTTACATGGTGTGACTGTCTGAATGACAGTAATGTTGTATTGTTACATGGTGTGACTGTCTGAATGATAGGACTGTAGTATTGTTGCAAGGTGTCACTGTACGAATAACAGGTATACTGTATTGTTACATGGTGTGACTGTCTGAATGTCGGGCCTGTAATATTGTTGCAAGGTCACACTGTCTGAATGACAGGAACACTGAATTATTTCATGGAGTTACTGTCTGAATGACAGGAATGTAGTATTCTTACAAAGCTTAACTTTCTGAATGCCAGGAATACTGTATTGCTACACCTGTACATGGTGTCATTGCCTAAATGAAAAGAGGATAGTATTGTTACATAGTTTGACTGTAAGCATGACAGAAATGTTGTATTGTTACATGGTGTGTCTGTCTTAATGTCTGAAACTTTGTAGTGTTAAAGGCAATCTTAGAAATGTGTTAAATTCTATCAGCATCCCGACAATACATTAATTCTGACACTCGACAACGTGCAGAAGATTTATTGATCCCCACTTTATTCTAGAGATAAGAGCATCTGTGTGTACACACCAGCACTGAAAACGGCATCCATGATTTAAAACTTTTGTGAATGACTAGATGACCAGATGCTCCAAAAGATGTCTCCAAGCCGTGAATGCGGTAACACGACGAATATAACCAGTTCTTTTCGCAACCAGAAAGACATGCACAAACAAATTAACGTATTAATAATAAATAATAAATCATTTCCGTTAAGCTTTTATTTTATTGTGATGATATGTATATATTTAATCGGGTATTTGTTTTCTAGTAAATGCAATTTATAGAGTCACAATTCGACAAGCAGTCATACAACGTGTTGAAAAACACATACTTGCAATCAAGACTTGGGCTTTCTCCTTCTTTAAAAATACTCTGCTATAAAGATTGTGACCATGCATACAAACGCACTGTACAATGAAACGAATAAGAATTTTACAATGCAGGACTCACCGACGAGCTAAATAAATCCTTATTTCAATCCAGAAATGTTAAGGGAATACGTCGAAGCGAGTGTGGAATTTGTATGGTTATCGATCCACTGTAAGGGCAATGGCGAAAAAGCTGGCAGAGCCTGCTTTACTAGATCTCGATCAGGCTTCATCGATCTGTCCTCGCACTGCTCGTCCCCCCCCCCCCCCCCCCCCCCCCCCCCCCCTTCTCCCACTGAGCAATGTGTAAGCTAATGATCACTCGCTGCCTTCCAGTGAAAGTCGTGGGCTAATTACCGACTATACCGGACGTGCGGGTGTGTAATCATTAATGTGGCAAAAATATTTAACGAAATGTTTGTGCTTCTTTTTATTCTCAGACAATGATTTTATCGAATGTAAATATGCAACTTATTAAGTTTTAATTCTTCCATTGAAAATATTTCTATGTTTACTGGTTGGTGTGTCTTTGCGGATTCATAAGTGTAAGAAAATATCAAGGCGCTGTTGCATGAGTGTGTATTGACAGATTGTTTTAGTTACAGCAGTAAATATTCATGTACTTCCTATCATTGATGGCCGACAATAGCGGGATTTCACAAAGAGCTGACATAATTAAATTAAATGCATAAAATTCACATTGTGAGGGGAAAATATATACTTTCTGAGATTGAATCATTATGAAATCAGCTATTATACATAAAATACGCGTAGGTCTGCTTGTAGAACATACATAATCCCATTTTATAAAGGAAAATTACATGATCGTAATCGGGTTACTAATCCTTATTGCCGGTGTCACGGTCTCATATTTCTGCCGTGACGAAATTTCTCACACGCCCCAATGCGCATGCGCAAAATTTTAATAGAAATATGAGCCCGTATATAGATGGTCCAAGATTTCCTACCGGGCACACATTTCCATCTTAAGTAAACGTGAAACATTCTAGGTATACATGTATATCGTAAAGATAGAACGTTTTGTACAAAAGAAACGTCAGACCGTGACACCTGAAAGCTGTTAAACTGTCTCTGCTTGTTTTTCTCGGTGTGTGGTTTGGTTCTGCATATTTAATGTCTTGTCTGCTTTTTTAGCGCACTTTAAAGTGGTACGTGTGTGTTAACAATTGAACCTACATTCACGTCTCTGCTCTTTTGTTCATTTTATAATGCGAACTTTGATGTAGTTTACTTTTTCTGTCATCTTTTGTCTGCTTTCAAAGTGTATGTGTAGTATTTTACTGGTACTGACAGTTAGCTTACAGAGCCTTTTTAGCTAGTGGTAAAGCATCTACTAGTTTTGGGGAGGTCTGTGGTTCATAGCCTACTACATGAGTCTGTGTTTTGATATGCAACAGTAGATCTACTTTGGAGTAAAACTTGAGATAAGAGTTAGGATGAACCTCGCTGTTAAAAGAGGCAGGAGTGTTGCAGTTTACTGGTGGTTTGTTCACTCCGACCCTGTTTTTGGAAGGTCTGTGGTTTGACTCCCGTGAAGGCTCATTTGTTCCAGCCCTATGACATATGTTCAGAGTTTGATCTTAACTTTAACGTCACTTGCTAGTTTTGTCTGACTTTAAGTGCATTTGAAATATAAATTTTATAGCGCTTTCTTTCACCAGGCAAGTTTTGTCTGTTAAATGTTTTTAATATAACAATAATAATAATAATAATTATATATATATATATATATATATATATATATATATATATATATATATATATATATATATATATATATATATATATATATATATATATATATATATATATATATATAAATATATATATATATATACATACATACATACATACATACATACATACATACATACATACATACATACATACATACATACATACATACATACATACATACATACATACATACATATATATATATATTTATTTAAGTTTAAATTACAAAGCTTGAAGTAGTTTAATATTCCTGGCATGTTTTCTTTTTCTTTTTTTTTAATTAATGGTAAACTGGTTGTATATATTTAAAGCCCTTCAATCTACCTAGGTAGTGCTGTCAGCTTTAAAGTGCATTATTATTTTACCTTATAGTTCATATGATAAAGTTTAAAGTGTAAATTTACATATTAAACTGTACTATAAGCAGACTAATCATTCAATTTTATTATTTATACATTAAAAGACGAAGCAGCTCATATACATTAATTGACTTAGATATTTATGCTCTCAAATGTACTAAATGCATGCAAAGCATGCCAAAAACAATCATTTACTTTAAAAATTATATTTTAAAATGTACTAAAAAGCAGGCAAATATATATACATTAAACAACTATAACATCGGTATTTAAAAAGCACTGAAACCTAGACAAACTTGGCGACATACATTAAACGACCTCAATATCTCATTTTTAAACTTCCTTGAAAATAAATGTTTTAAACCGTACAAAAAATTGACAAAGCTGATCATATACAATAATCGTCTTTTACTGTTTTATATTAAATACACTAAAAACAAACACATATTATCATATACATTAATCGGCTATTATTGGTTTTATATTAACACACTAAAACGCAGACTAAGCAAGCCAAATACATTAAACGACAATAAAAATGATTGGAATTTGAAAATTTGAGAAAGCATAAACAAAACAAATAAAAAAAAATTGACCATATACATAAAAAGACTTTA